>OX442350.1:30869409-31074409 GCA_949357725.1 Hyperoplus immaculatus | reverse complement strand
AGACTCCACCGGATCGATAATGAAAATGGAACCGGATCAAATGACCCGCACAAAATGGAGTCAACAACAGAGCTCAGCTGTTGAATGTACTGCAGCCTATATAGTGTAATATAGTTCATATACCGGTAGTTCTTTTTTTAGTACCCTTTTGTTAGCTCCATAAACCTGCATCGACGGCCTTACAAGCAAAACATATGGTTTTTAGAACGGTATGGAAACAAGATGCCCACAGGTCAAATTCTATCAATCGCTCCAAAGGTATATCAGTGCTTCTCATTCTCAAAACTCCAACCATCTCCATTCCTAAGATGTTTACTTCCGATGTGTCTGCTTCATGAAATAAAAGACACTCTCAGGCAGCCTTGCCCCCCAACCCACCCCAGTAACAGTATTTTCAGCTGCATTTGTATGATAGCTAGAGAGAGCAATCAAATCTTCCCTCCTTAGCCTGCAGGGAATCAACAGATATGCAGCAGTTACTGTAGAAAAATGAAATGGTTCTTCCACGTTATACCGGGTAGCATTTGCAGTTAGGGATTACTAAAAGATTCTATCCTCTTTCTTGAAGTATCCATTTAACAGTTTCTTGGGGTGCAGGCCAGGGATCAACTAAGATGTAATTTGCTACCATCTTAAAATCCTTTTAAACCATATTGAAATTCATGCCTGCATCAACAGCAGTATCTATATAGAACTATGAGTTGAATGCACCTTTCATCTTAGGGGGAATAACATTGAAATGATGTTGACCCTGGCTGCAGCCTTATATACTCAGTGCTATTTACTGTTTAATTTCAAATGCATTGGATTGTATACTTTTAAGTCCTGTACTGTACAACATCATGGTATATGCTATAGCAAAATGTGTAGTGAGTCTGTGTCCTAGGATGTGAACTCTCTCCTTGCTAAAGTAATTATGCTCACTTATTATTTATTTATTTTTTGCCTTAGTGAAAGTTCAAAAATCCAATTACATGCAAGTGTTCAAGATAGTGGGTCTGTGATGGAAACAGTGCTGAGTTGCATTCCTTGAAGTTCCAGAGTCTTATTGTGTGTGTGTGTGTGTGTGTGTGTGTGTGTGTGTGTGTGTGTGTGTGTGTGTGTGTGTGTGTGTGTGTGTGTGTGTGTGTGTGTGTGTGTGTGTGTGTGTGTGTGTGTGTGTGTGCGCGTGTGTGTGTGTGTGTGTGCTAGAAATTGAATAAAATAAACGTTTGGGGTGAACCTGTCACAGATAATTTGCTCATAACTTCATGAGTGCTAAATAAGGGTGTATTCACACTGGGAAAGTCCGATAGTTCACTTGCTTTGGTCCAGACCAAATAGAGTTTTGATTTTTTTGTTTGGTGTGGTCCACTTTCATATTGCCCCTTTTGCAAGTGAACCAGCATTACGAAGCAAAACCACACGTGATCTGAGGTCATTAATTCATTGGACAGACATTCTGGGGAGAGAAACAGGAAGCACGAAGTTAAAACTGCGAAATATATAATTGATATAATATGGGGTTAAAAATAATAAAATGGCCTACATCTAACCTATAAATAAAGAGGAAAAACATCAAATTATTGTTGTTTCATATGGTTATAATACGTAGCCCTATGTCAATGCCACGTTATGTGGCTTGTAGCCTACAATGTGAAACATAATTTTTACTGTATTGTTGGTGCTGGACGCGCGTCACACGAGAAGAATAGGCTCAAGCTGACACTCATCTGATTAAGCTGTGCATCAGCTGGGTCGGCGCAGTTCAGCTCCAAACTGATACGGGGATAGTATTGCCGGTCCCGTAGGCTACATGGGAAGCAAAATAAAAACACACACTTCTTGCGCAGCAACCTGTTGGCACTGTGCGGGAGACGCTCCCCTCTCCTTCATCTGATCGCTGAACACATTCAGCATGTTTACGTGTCCTCTCGATCAAATGTAATAGGCTATATTGTTCTGGGCTCCCGGTCAAACCACAACTTATCGTCCTAACAATGGCGACAACAACACTTTCCCATAATGTGAAGCTGACGGCTATTTATTAAAAAAGAAAAGAAAGAAAAGGCACAGTGCCTCCTGCATTTGGGTCGGATCGAGTCCGGACAAATTCACACCACAAACGAACTGCAGCAGAGTGCGTTTGGAAACGCACCGAGACTACCTCTTCAGCTGGGTCTCGGAGCGTTTGTTTGGTCCGCCCCCGAGTGCGATTGCTGTATTCACACCTGCCTGAAAGATGCGCACCGAAGGCAGAAGTGCATCTGAGTTCGTTTCAACCGAACTAAACACGGCAGGTGTGAATACACCCTAAGACTCAAACCTGTCTGTGTCAGCTGCCGAGTGAGTCTGTTATTAACAAAATCAGAATGATGGATGGATTCAAAATAATTTCCCACTTTATTATCACTACATGGTGTGAAGACTTGCCCTGAGGGACACAGCTGCTGTCACAGTTAAACAGACCTCCAGGGTAAACTGTTTAAAGTTTTAACACTGTTTATATGCAGCATGTCTGAAATGGATCCTAAAGATCAAGCAAGAATGTTTCTGTCTTGAGGTGGTTTCACACCTCATAGTCAACTTCTAGTTTGCTTCCCTTGGTTCACACCAGATGCAAGATTGATACATCGATTTGTTTCTGAAGTTTCGGTTCTTTGTTACACCTATTGTTTCCTCCAGTCCGAGAACCTTCCTTTCACTCATTGGTCAGATGTGTCTGGGGGCGGGAGCAATAAAGTTTGCAATTGGTCAGAATTTCCCAATGCGGGAAAACTACAAAAAGAGAATACAGGAAGTAGATCGTCTCTCTCGTTCTCACCACAAACGAACCGAACAAGAGTTTTATTGGAAGCGTATAGAGAGACCACATCGTCAACCAGGTCTCGGTACGCTTGTTTGGTCTGTTTTTGGTTAGCAACCAAGTTAGAGTTTGTCTCAATTAATCCAAACATGGCAGGTGCCCTTACACTGAGCCGGATGCTGACAGATTAAAGGCAACACAGACCACGAGTTGCACATGTGTTAAAGCTGCAACAATCTTTATTGATATATAGGCCTATTATCAATGTAGCAGGTGTGACTGTGTCTTAAGTGAAAGTTCCCCTCAAAGCAAAAAACCTACATATAACATTTTTGCTAGTACAACTTTTACGTGGCGACTCTCAGAGTTGTGTTGAAAATGTGTACTGCTGCTTCCTAGTGAGCAACACAATGACGCACTGCGGCTTTAAGACATGCAGATATGCTGCAAGACAAGCTCCCATCAGACCACAACATGACATATAAAGGATGTTTTATGATAAGCATTAGCCCTGTAATAGACTTATCACAGAAATTCACTTAGAGCGCTCGCTGTTCATATCTGAGTCCATTTTTCACTTAGCGTTTGTTTTGCTGTGTGGCTGCTACATTATGCTGTTTGATGGAATTAAATGAGGAGGCTACATTAGCAGCCTCAGAACACTATATTATTATCATCATCATCACTGTGTCGGCCCCAAATCTGTTATTTAACATTTGAGTAAAATCTGTAGGGAGTGATGCTATTACTCATTCGAAAACATTGTGTGTTATAAAAAAGAAATAATTTCAGCTGCTATATATGTAAGCAGAGAGGTTTCTGTCATCATAGCAACACTGAGGTGTGTAAGAGTAGTTGAATAACACACACACACACACACACTCAGTCACACACCTAGAGAATTTCACCTTGGAGCAGTACTGAAAGAGACATATTGCTGTAATTCTAAGGTCCCTAATTATGCTGCCGCGGTTATTGATCTTTAGAAGTTACGGCATGGTGGTGCCCTCACAATGTTTCACTCACAGATGGTCTGATCCTAATGAACCCCACTAACAAGCCAGATGCCTCTGTGCTGCACTACACTAAGCCCCACGAGCCTGTATAGAAGGACCCTTACATGCATTCGTTCAATTAAATTGGCACAGAGGTGGAACTGTGAGTGCACAAACAATTAGATGTAGCCGTATAATAAGGCTGTAAGCTCGCCATGCCGTATGTATGGTGATGAATGTAAACTCTGTAAAACAAATTAAAACCAAGACTATATAATCATCCAAACTCTTTTGCGTTCATACTATTGATTCCAGTGTATGGGTAGAATAAATGATGGTGCAGTATTAACTATCTACCATCTATTTACACTGTTGTGTAAAATGAGATGTCCGGAGCATTCAGTCTATTTGTGTTGTTGGCTGCCAGCCTGTGGCTCCCTGCTTGTCTCTGTCTGTCTGTCTGCTCGCCATCTGCCCGCCTGTGCGTGTGTGCGTGTGTGTTTGTATCTGTGTGTGTGCGTGCGTGTTTACTCGTTATCAATTTCCACATACCTCCCGAAGCCAAAATATTATGAAGTCAACTGCAAACCGCACTGTTATTGGACACATTCATCATTGCAATTGCAAGAGGGCACATCACGGCACAATTGCAGCTCTAACCAAAATTGAATGTCACCACCCGGGAGAGATGGCGCTAATTGCAGTTTTGGGGTAAGGCCACACTGATTGGCTTTATCTTTTGAAGCTGTTCAAATATCTCAATAGAAAGAACAAAAAAAAAAAAACATTGTCCTACAGATGAGAAAGTTTGGAATCATTAAAAGTGCTCGGGCAGGCATCCATTTTCTATTTGGTTCCAGGGGGAGTGAGTGGTTTGTCCAGTAGAGGGCAGCAGCTGAGAGTGAACAGTGGCAAACTAAACCAAGTCTATTCTCTCTTTCTCTTTCTTTTCTGTTTCAGGGCCAAAGTGTTCCGGGGAAAGAAGGTCCTTGGAGACTACGACTTAAGAGTGGAGCAGGTATAATGATGATTTGTATCTAGACCTACAGTAGCTGCTGCTGAACCATATACACAAGGGAGGTGTCAGAGAAATGACACCTTGTTAATATTGATTTTGATATAGGAAAATACATGGGTTTGCAATGAACAGCTGAGACCCAAAAACGGCAGAATAGTTTTCTTTTCAGACAGCTCCATAAATAATTATAAGAGAGTTTTTAATAAAGCTGCAATTAAAAGTAGTGACAGACTATGTACCTTGTTAAGAAAGAATATTGCAGTGGAAATGAATGAGTTTCTGGCTGTTATTAAAAAAAAAGAAGAAAAAAATCTACAAATATTGTAAATTTCAAGGTAATAAAAGTGAATTACAACTAACTTTTTCTTTGTTTACTTTCTCAACGCTTTTTTTAAATTGCCAAATACCAACTAAATGAATGGCAGTCCTACCAGTCTAGTTAGCACTAATTAGCAATGTTAGCATTTTAACAAGCTAAACTAAGATGGTGAACCTGGTAAGCATGGTTACTGTCTGTGTGAGTATATTAACACGCCACTTTGCTAGTATTTAGCTCAAAACACACAGCCATTTGCAAGTAAAATAAAATAATCCCAGTATGGAGACTCTCGTGTGCTGTTTTTCTGTTTTACTATGTATAAATGTGTAACCACACAAATCAAAACCAATACTGCAAATGTAAAATCACCTCAAAATATTCATATCCTATATTAGACATTTTGATTTCATATTGGTTGAACCACCTAACCAGCAAACTATGTTGCAGTACTTGGTTTACTGCATATGAATTGACTGTGGGGTTTCACACCTAATGCATGTTGACAGTTAAATTACAACCTCAAGCTTCACCACAGAAACAAAAATAGACACAGGAGGAGACCGGAGTCGGCAGCTATGACTCAAAGTGAAAACCACACCAATCACAAGCACACATGCATTATTCTACTAAAATAACCTCAATGATGTATGTACTATGTTGTATAATAAAATGATACATATATTTTTTTATAACCCATTAAATACCACATATATTACGTTTATGCAGGTAAATAACAGTTGCAAAAGTGTGTACATAGCTTTAGTTTGCCATTGTCTCCTTCCACTGTAATTGCAAAATATATTTGTTACAAAAAGAAAAATTGATTCAAGTGTGTTCATTAAACATGATGAATAATATGCACCAATCATATGTACAAAATGTATATGTGTGTGATAGTGAAACATTCAATGAGATTCACATGTTTTTAAATTCCTCTGTATCAAGACTTGAACTGTCTGGTGTGTCCTGTTTTCTCCATTGTCACAGGCTGAGTTCTCAGAGGTCAACCTGGTCTCACATTCTAATGGAACCTGCAACGTGGACATGCAGGTGGTCAGGGGCGGCAGCAAGGTGGTCAGGTCAGTAAGACTCATACACAATCAATGCAAGAAAAACCTAACCACACCACTTCATATTCCAGGTTGATGTTATTCTCTGACTCCTAACCTTGAAGCAACCGCCCTTACAAAATGTTATTTTTCGGAAAGACATTCTGTCCTCAGAAAAGAGCTATACATCAAAAGTCCATATGAAAAAAGTGTTTTACCATATCTTTACTACTACTTCCCTATTATTATAATCTTCCTACTTTTTCAAATAGTTGGACATTGGTGTTGGATATTGTTGGCTATTGCCATTAACAGTTTTTCTATCATGACCACATTTTGTTTTATAGCTAGACTTTCATCTATATTCAAAGCCCTTTTAAGTGCTCCTGAATTTGCACAACATTAATTGTTCCACACTCGAGACAAAAAAATGTAATGTAATAACATCATTTGAGATAATTTGATCCTCACCAAAACTGGCACATCAATTACAAAGGCATTGTATAGCCCACTTGATGGTGTATGAAATAGTTTTAACTGTTGAAAGTTTAATTACTATGCCTGACAACACCTGAACGCAATGGAGAAATGCAAGCATGGCCTCAACTCCAAATTACTGATCAAAATGTTTTTCTGTGAGATCAGACAGAATAACATACAAAGCCTAACCCTTTGAAATAATAAATTCACTTGTTGTTTACCACAAGCTCTGACTAGTGGGAAAAGGTGCAGAGGCGTACTTGACCACCATCTTTATCCACCGACTGTCTGGCACAATGTATTTGTGTAAAAAAAAAAAAAAATGACTTTACAGTAAACCAGACCAGACCCACTCACACACCACAGACAAAACTGTCACCGGGGTCCCAGATGAAAACTGCCAGTGATTTAGCACAACTCCCACTGCTCGCCAACCAGCAAAACCAACAGGAAATGAAGAAGTCATGGCTGACGATAAACAGCGTCTCTGCCCTGTAATTATACTTTATGTGGGGTGGGTTGGGCCGCACATATTCAATTTCAAACACAAACATATTGAGAGTGACCGTTGCCTAAGGTTGACATTGGGGAAACTTTGATTCATTGCAGGTGGACACAATGATTAACCTTCACCTCTCCAGACAGTGTTGTGTCTACAGAAGCATTATTCTTTGACAACACCATGTCACCAGAGCCCTTCTCATTGTGTTCTTCAAAACATGCCGAAAATGCATTTTTTTTAAGACCTGTACATTTTCTTGATGTATAAAATGACTGTTATATGTTATAAACATTTGATTTCAACAGTGGTTTTATCCAACATCTAGATTTTTGGTTTTAAAGAGAATGAATGCCTAATTACATTACAAGTGACTTACAACTGATAGGCAGTTACCCTCAATGGACTTACTCCCGACTGACCGGGAATCGTACCCGGTACCTGGTTTTCCCCTATCAAAATCTGTGGTGAGCTATCCATCTGATACGTAATTAGTTAAATATTGCCAAAGTTGGCATACTTATTCAAACATTTCTGAACTATTGTTATAAAAAAAAGATAGTGTTTTAATGTGAGTAATCAACTGGCAAAGTGTCATGATGATATTTAGAAGTTAAACAAAGTAGTGATTTTTGCTAAATGCTCAGAGTCTGGGTTTTGTCAAGAAAACCCTCCTAAAACAAGATGTCACCCTTCCCAGACCCAGACATTAGTAAAAAAAAAAGTTGCATTTGGACTCTGATATTTCCATTTCTTCCTCTTGTTCGATGAAGATGTACAAACTAAATATATCTCTCAGTCTCTGTATGTGGTTCTCGGCCCCCAAGCCCATTTTCCCTATTCCCAATTAGCTAGTATGATCCCTCTGTGGGGTTAAAAACTCACAATCGTTCACAACTAATTTATCCTTCTCTGCTCTTTGACGTCGTTCTATAATTTGTCAATACTTCGGTCTATGTCCACATACATGTAAAACTACTGACGTCAGCCTGTTTGAGTACATTGTGTCCAGCGCTAATTAGCAAATGACAGCAGCCTCACAAAGACACTAGCACGGCTGTACGCTCACAGTCTTGTTTTGTACTTGGTTCTGCGGGTATCAAACTGAGAGTGCTACAGGACATATTCATCTCTACAGCCTACTGTCAGTGATGAAGAGATTCAGTCACAGCTGTGTCCTCTCCACCAGCAGAGGCCTTTTTCTACTTTTCTTGGAGTGTCTGATTAGTATTCTCGATGCATGAAAAGCTGGTGGTAGTCACAATGTGCCAGGGTTCTCTCTCTCCCTCTATCTGTCTCTCTCCCTCCCTCTCTCTATCTCAATATCTGTCTCTCTCCCTCTCCCTCTCCCTCTCTGTCTCTCTCGCTGTCTCTCTCTATCTCATTCTCTCTCTCTCTTTCTCTCTCTGTCCCTCTCTCTCTCTCTCTTTCATCTCTTTTACTCTGTTCTCACATTCCCTCTGTCTCATACGCACATTCGCAGACAAAAGGGGAAAATAACAATGAGTCATGCCCTATCACCGTCACTCTTTCAACAAGCTTTCTCCATTGAATATTGTTCCTGCCTATGGTAATTGCTTCTGCGAGCTACAGAGCTCTGTGTGTTTTTATCAATTATTTTTTTTTCTACTGTTTTGCTATGGAGGCTGACAGATTTGAAAGAAAAAAATACTTATATTGTGTTTATCCGGATTTTGCCAGTAAAAAACGGGAAAAAAGTTCTTGAAAAATCATTTAAATACTGAATTGAACGTCCTCCTTGAGAGAGACTTTCATGTTCAACACTATGAGCAGTGTCTGTCTACGAGAGCTTTTTTTCAGTTGACTAAATTACCTCTGCAGTCGCCCACCGGTGCTGTCTACCTAAGTGATGTATTACAACATGAAGAGTCATCCATCATTTCGCTCAGGATTCACTGCTCAGTTCTGTTAAAGTGTCCCACATCCCCAGGATTTCTGCCCTTCAAAATACAATTTAAAAAATATCAGCTCAAGGTGAGGCTCTGTCTTGAAGCAAAATCCATCACATGCTTTACTGTGTCATTTCAGACAATGGAGCATGGCCGTGCGCTTCCTGGCTATAAAAAAAACAAAAAAAAAAGCTTTGACCACTTTGACTGCAAATGAGGAACGCTTCTTCTATATAGCTAGATAGTGAATGTCACCTTTAATGCTATAGTGCGTAACTTCTGTTGCGCCCATGAGGCATACTGAGTGATGACAACAACTTTGTTGGCCTATCTACATGAGGTGGGCCTTGGGTTAATGCGCATGGATTTTATACCTTCTGCTGTACGTCCAGCTTTTTTTCTTAGCAGGAGAATTAACAACTGAAACATTTCTTGGGCGCTTTTTGGGATTTTTTTGAGCAGTTAGTAAACACTGCCATACTAAAAAATACAGAGAGAGTTTTGTAGAGCTGACCGACATTCATGTTTGTGAGAAAGTTGCGCACCATAGCTTCATAAACCAAACTTCATTGGAAAACTGGAGGTAAAATAGTGATATTCTTGCAGAAAGCAGGTCGGAGAAACACAGTTTAAAACATAAAGGTTCCACGGTTTATTCCATTTCCATTAGAAATGATAGTATTCATGGCTTGCCAGTTGCAACCAATGCAGTGATCTGTAAAAAAGAAAAAAAAAACTAATTATACGGTTTTGATTATGATGAAAAAATAAATGTACCCACTTAGAGCGGCATTTACCGTCCATTGTCTTCATGTGTTTAGTATGCCAGGAAAATAAGATCCTGCTGAGTGCTTAGTAGGAATCCTGTACATTTGATGAACTATTCTGAGACATTTTTTCTTAGTCCAATTCTGCAGACGTTCGTGGCCAGGTGCCAATACAGCCTCAAGACAAATGGATTTCTTGACTTTCATGTAGTGGCTTTATGGGTTTTTACTTTGAACCACAACCTTTACTTGGTGACATTTCTGCTTTTTATTCCACACAAGAGTGCATTTTATTATATGGCCTATTGCCAGGCACTGTGAATATTAACATCATCACAAAAAAAGATTATATGGATTTAGTACCAACACAAAATATATGGGGAAGTACTCATGTAAGGTACAAGAACAAATAGAAATATCTCATTTAAACCCTCTTTATTTCTTCCATATTCCCTCCGCTGCTCTCACCATAGATCCTTCAAGCCTGACTTTGTCTTGGTGCGCCAGCACGCCTTCAGCATGGCCCAGAACGAGGACTTTAAGAACCTGATCATCGGGCTGCAGTATGCAGGAATCCCCTCAGTCAACTCTCTGGACTCCATCTACAACCTCTCCGACAAACCTTGGGCTGTAAGCAATTAAACTAACACCTGCAGTGTTATTACTATATTGAAAAGTCAATGACATACATTATTACTATATGAATTGTGTGGTTCTGAAGGGTACTGTCTTACATCATTTAATAAATTGCACTTACATGTAGCACTATGAAGTTTGGCTAATTTGAAGCTAATGTACTTACATAATTCTTGCTGTTATGAGTTTGTACCTTCATGGTTGATTGTACTTATTGAATGTACTCCTTTCCTCCAGTTTTCCCAGCTGGTCCATAACCAGAAGAGGCTGGGGCCAGATAAGTTCCCTCTCATCGATCAGACCTTCTACCCCAACTACAAAGACATGGTGAGTTTCATTTTTCTTATGTTTTCTCATAGTAAACTCAGTAACCTGCAGCAAACTGGGAAAATCCTTTTTAAATTGTTAAATGTTTTTATTGGTAATTTAACTAACTAAGTACTGTGAAGAGCTCTAACTGTAGAGATGGGAGATTAAAGAGGCATACAACACTATTCCATTGAGACATTTTTATATACAATCTTTTTTGGTACATGGAAATAGAAAACTCTATTTAGACAGAAACAGAGACATAAATACAAACCCAAACAGTATAAAACATTCATGACATTTTTTTTCATAAACACTTCACCAAAGCCATACAGTTATTATGCGTTATTATATATTATATTATAACGTATTTCCTACTAGTGTGTTTTCAGACATGCCAGGTTGCATTCTGTATAGGTTAAATTGAAATAGTTTAGTTGTGAATTTGACTTTAATGTGACCTTTTTTAAATAGTGGCTCATTAATGCATTTGTATTGGTATGACTTCAGTGAAGTGGTCCGGTAACAAGACAGAGGGATCAATTCAAATGTGGGTCTTTTGATGAATGTTGAATCATTATATTAAATAATACAGATAAAACAACAATTAAATCACTGACTATAGCTTATTCTTATCGGTTAATCGCAAAACAATCTTTTCTTCAACTTGAATATTGATGACATACCTGTTTTTAAAAAAGCAAATTGATCATTTCCTCCCAGACCGTTGAGTGGCAGGTGGCAGTGCTGTTGTAGTTTAAGTTGTAAATTGGATTTTTTATTTTTATTTTTTTGGCACAAAAAATAAATCAACCGAGGGAAACTAAACACACCAAAGCACAAGATAACAGCTGCTACGCTATGAGACAAGATCCGGTTAGCTTTTCAAAATGTTAATTCTCACAGAAGCACAATATTTACATTCTCAGCAAGTTGAGAGTATAAACAATAATGATTTAGATGTACAAGAATTATGGGCATATTACTATATAATTCACCTGTCAGATTTTGTGACTATATACTTCATTGGGGAATGTCTAGTATTGCCTTATTTCGAATTATAGATATATATATTTGTACTTTTTCAATTGCTTGGGAAAGTCATTCAATAATAGTGAATTCGAACACCAGGGTGTGTGAGGAAAAGGTGGCAGTGCTTTAAGTCTACCTGCAAAAGTTTGGGGCACAAAAGATTTGTTGACTATAAAGTTCACTTTGCAAAGTAAAGATTGTAGAGAAGCTTATTTCTACTATTTTTCTCCAAATTTCTTTTCTTTTATGTACAGAAAATATCAAACCTTCTCATACCCAGTGAATGCATAACCAAAACTGTTACACAACCTCTTGTAATTTATGCATGAACAAATATGAGGCCTTGGGTATTTGTCAAGGAAATGCCTTTACTATGCAAAACCATCAGGAATGAAGAAAAGATTCACTCTAGTGTGAAATATGTGCAGCGGATGGTATGCTGCTGCCATTCTTTTCCTGTGTAAAATGTGTGAGAGTGAGAAAACGAGTCAGAGGAATGTTGAAAGCCCTGACACTTTGAAACAAATACTAATAATTCAGCTTATAGTATTGCTGTAGCAATCAACATAACTCTGCTAACAGACGCTCAAAGTCAGGTTAAGCTCTCCCCTTCAAATGTAAAAACCGTATAATAACAATCAGCCAATTCTCTCAATGAAATCAGTTGCAATGCCGAATTTGAGCTACATAAGCAAAAAAATAATAATTATTGGGACTTTTCAAGAGTGAACTGGCGCACAATGAGTTACATAATCCAGATTTGTTTTTGAACAAGAAGATGTGTTCATGGGTCGCTCATGTCCAGGAATTCTTTCTCGGGTGGCGGTCCGCCCCGATACCAGCTACAGGTGGTGTCAGAGCGGCGGATACAGGCGTACTGCCGAGCCTGCTCCCCGTTTAGACTGTTATCCAGCAGCCAGTCGGTCCACAAGCACTCGTCGTCTCCTGTGGACGCACACGGCACCGTGTAGCAGGTGTTGATCTGTGGAGAGACAAGAGAGTTTTGGATTCACTCACTATTACTCATTCACTCATCTCATTTAAAGGTAAAGTCAGTGATTCTGGAGAAGGCTTATTGTAAAAATCACATTTAAGAAAAATATCTGTGATTATCTCCTCACAATCCGCTACCTGTCCGTACTGAAAAATATCCAGTGTTAATACACATCCTGGGCTCTGTAAATGGGCATGGTGTTAGCTACGGTGAGCCCCTTTCAGAATGCTTGTTGCCAAAATCACTTTTTGTCAAAATCAGTTTCTCAATATCTGCTACCTTTGTGTTTGTGTGTGTGATGAAAAAATATCCAGTGTTGATACACAGCCTAGGTGCTGCAAACGGGTATGTATCTAGTTACAATGAGCCTCTTTGTTTCATACCCTTTGTTTACAATTTACAGAGACTAAGCTGTGTATGAACACCAGCATGTTTCCCCTCGCACACACAATAAAGAGAGTTAATGGATGGTGAGGAGATATTCACAGATTTTGACAAAAAGTGATTTTGACAACAAGTGTTCTCCAGAATCGCTGAATCTACCTTTAATTTTACCCGGGGTGAAAGTTGGAGGAAACTAAAGTGTTCAATCATTTGTACCAAATCAGAAAGATAGTTATTTGTGGAAGACTTATGAGATGAGCACAGTGACCTTTTTACTTTCTATCAGCTCTCTTGCTTTGTCTCCTAAACGGATAGATTGGCAGGACAAAGATAAATATGTACGGATAGAGAAGGAACAGTCCTTACTCACTCTGCATTCACAGCCCATCTGGTATCTGTAGTTGAGATTCTTCTTCTGTGACAGTGACAGGTTGTCCCAGGACTCCACCAGGTCACACTGACCAATAGAAATCCTCCCATCGCTCCACATGCTTCCTGTGTAGTGACATCACAACACGACCAGTCAACACTTCACTTTGAGTTCAGCAAGTTATGTTGCTGCATTTTACAGCCTAAAGTCCCTTGCACATCAGACGCGTTTTTGGTTGTGCGATTTATTTGTGCTTTAATGATAATTATGGAAAACGTTTTCAGTCAATATTCAGTTTCTCTTGTTTTACTATTTATAGGCATACAGTATGTTTGAGTAGAATGAACATTTTGGTTTTATAATATAAACTACTGACAGCATTTATAGAGCTGTGAGTACCAACTTTTGTGATAAATGGACAGTTGGTCATACCGTTATGACAAATTAGCAGCTAAGCCCTGGTTTTGCGAAGATGTTTTTGGGCAATGGCGGCCATGTTTCTTGACTCATCTTGCAAGATTTTTACAGACATGTGTATGTCAGTCCCTTGAGGATGTATAGCCTAACACATTTGGTGATAATAGGTTGAGAAACCAAAAACTAGATGTCACATGACTGTATTTTAGTCTGAAGCTATGACCGCACATATGCTTGTCAAAGGCAGATTTTTTTTTTGCTTAATAAAACGAACAACACCGACATTTTTAAGTAGTGAGCTCTATATGAGCTGGCATCTGGTTATAGTTCAATATTGACAGAGCCTGCTGTTTCCCCCTGTGTCCCTGTTGTCTATATGCTAAGCTTAGCTAACTGGCTTCTGGCTGTAGCCTCATATTTACATACAAGTGCTATCAATCTTCTTATCCACCTCTTAGCAAAAAAGCAAACAAGAGTATTCCTTCCAAATGTTAAACTATTCCTTTAAAAAAATATATATATTTGAAACCCAACAACTCCTGCCACACTGTAAACAGCACTGATGTAGCCTACCTGTGAGACTTTGCCCACATTTTGTTTTGCCCACTTTATGCTGCTTTTTCCTTTGTAAAAGTGCAATATATAAAACTAATAGGTTGCATCCGGTACCTGAGAGCAGATAGCCAGCTTTGTTGTTGGAGTCCAGTTTGACTCCACACAGTGAGGAGAAGACAGGAGTGTACACGTACTGGATGTCCTTGGCCTTGTTGAAACCTTTGAACATCTGGACAAAGAGACATACAGGGAGGAGAGAGAGAGAGTGGAGACCTTATACAGGTGCATCTCATATTAGTAGAATATCATGGAAACGCTCATTTTCTTCTGTAATTTAACTCATACAGTTAAAGAAAATCATGAAAAAGCAGGAAAATCAAAAATCCTGCATCTCAACATATTACAATATTCCATAAGGCCAATCCAAAAAAAGGATTTATAATACAGAAATGTCGACCTTCTCGAAATGCTGTTCATTCATCCACTCAATACATACTGAATATACTGAACGTAGCAGCCATGTAAGTAGAACTAGATCAACTTATATATGTCCCCCAAATATAGCATACTTGGTCTAAATGCCTCTATCATCAAGCAGGTGTGAATTAGACTCAAACTTGGTTTGGTTGGTGCGGACAGACATTTGCTTACTGGACTTGAAGTAGACCTTTCGTTGTGTTTTGAATGTTTACAACCATAGACAAATCTTCTGACATTTATGAGGTCAGACCTGGTTGTTTGCACAGCCAATCAGAATCTGTTTACTTTTGCCTGGCAGATTAGAAGGCTCCAATACTTACCGAAAGAAACCAGCCAGCTGTTAGTCACAACAGCACTAACAGTAAAACATGATGTATGTCTGCACCACCGGCTGGCAGCAGCTGCTACTAGTGTCCAGGGGATATCTCACCTTGATCATTTTGATTTCATATTGGATCATCTTCATGTATGGTGAGGAGCTGTTGCTAGGCGACACAATCTTCTCTCCGGAGATCTTTGCCCTTATCACTGTAAACAAGGAAGAAAGGAGGATTAAGATTCATTGAAATGCCAAACAAACGACAAGAGGCAAGATGAGAATGTAATTTACAGGCCAAAGACAATGGGAAACATTGTTAGAATAAGTTTTCCTTTGAGATAGATAGATAGATAGATAGATAGATAGATAGATAGATAGATAGATAGATAGATAGATAGATAGATAGATAGATAGATAGATAGATAGATAGATAGATAGATAGATAGATAGATGGATGGATGGATGGATGGATGGATGGATGGATGGATGGATGGATGGATAGATAGATAGATGGATGGATGGATGGATGGATGGATGGATGGATGGATGGATGGACGGACGAACACTATTCTTTCTCTCCACACAGACAATGCAGTGGTCCCTCTCTCATACCGGATGTGTGTCTCCTCTCCTCTGGGAGGGGAATCAAAACCCCCATAGAATAACAAGTAGCTCTTGGCTTGCACACTCCCATTAACCAAATCCACACATGCTCACTTTAATGTAAACACAATATACCACAAGCACACAAACTCAGGCCAACCCAGAGAAATACATGACATGCATACAATACATAGCATTACTGTACGTCAAGTAGAGCTCAGGATAATTGCTTTGTGGTTCTCAACAGGAAGGTCAAGCTGTATAATTTCCCAACCTTTCATTTAAGAGACAAAACAATCACAACACTTCATAATATTGATATTGTGAATGGTGTACTTGCACAGACCGTGACATGCATCCGCAATGTGCCAAAACCAAAAGCCTGTTATTATTGAGGTCTTTGCTAGAGAGAGCTCCTACTTTCCTGCAATAAAATACAATGAAATCTGCCCTTTTTAGACATCTGCATTATGCATTATGTTAACCGACAAATTAATTTCACTGTCAAGTATTTTGTTCAAACTAATAGCCGTTCTGTCGGGCCATCAATCAAAGTGAATGAGGTTTACAGTTATAGCTTTCTCCGAGGATAACATATCCAATCAAATCTTATAAAACAAGGCGGACAGCTGCATTAATTACTGCCACTATGCACTATGGTAGCACATGAGGAGTGCACTTGTCAGAAAATGTCATAGAATGCTCACACAGTCTCACATTGTATATCATTTACACTACATAATCCACCTCTTATTAACCAGGACAGTTCTATGTTCGAGAAAAAAACATGGTTAATAAGGTGGAGTCCAGTGTCAATACACAGCCCAGGCTCTGTATACTGGCATGTTGCTAGCTACTGTGGGCCCCTTTGTTTACACTCCCTTTGTTTACATACCAGTTTACTGACCCTAGGCTGTGTATTAACATTAGATGTTTTTTCAGCACACACATAGTACAGACAGGTAGGGGATCGTGAGGAGATATTCACTGATTTGACAAAAAGTGATTTTGTCAACTAACTTTCTCCAGAATCACTGACTCCACCTTTAACATAAAAGCCTTTACATTAAAACATACTCTTTTCGAATATGAACAATAAAGCACCACCCTATTATCAGCAGGCTGACGTGTATGCTTAGAAAGTAATCAGATGTTAGAATTAAACTGATTTGACATAATTCCTAACTATACTTGTAACACCAGGCCTAACTAGCACTCCACTGCAATACCAAAGAATCACAATGGATTATCAACAACATAATGTCATGTAATGTACCTAATCACTATCACTGGATGGATGGATAATAGATAATGAAGTTACCTTGGTTATTATCATGAAAGTATAAGCATAGCTACAGTATAAGAGAGAGAGAGAGAGAGATATGGAGAGAGAGAGAGAAAGAGAGAGAGAGAGAGAGAGAGAGAGAGAGAGAGAGAGACCCAGCAACCCTGTTAACCCTCACTCTCTCACAAGGCAAGGCAAGGCAAGTTTATTTATATAGCACAATTCAGACACAAGGCCACTCAAAGTGCTTTACAGGGGCAAGATTAGAATACATAAAACAAAGCAAATAAAATGAAAACTCGATTTAAAAACATTTAAAAGCAAATAAAATGAAAATTGCAGGTTAAAATGGAAACAAAAAAGTCTTCAGACTCGATTTAAAAGAACTGAGAGTTGCAGCAGACCTCAAGTTCTCTGGGAGTTTGTTCCAGATTTTTGGTGCATAATAACTAAAAGCTGCTTCTCCTTCTGCTTCTCACACTGATACACAAACCACCCCCTTGTTTAGTTTTTTGTTTTGTGTGCTAGTAGGAAGAGGAGCAACTCTTCGAGTGTGTTTTGTGAAAATTGGTTCAGGGGGGAAACGAGATTGTTTTTGTTAGTGTAACACTCAAGGAGATAGAAAGGCAAAAGCACAAACAAATACAAACGGAGGTAAAGTGTTACAGTTTAATGCATCGCCCACAGCGAGACAACTGGTCCAGGGGCGCTCACTTGAATGTCAGCGAGCACAAGATTTTACTCAGTATGACTTTGATATTCTTCATTCTTGTACTCTATAATTCATAGCCCGGGGCCCAAATACAGCACGGCAATATATCTAAAACTATTAGACCCGCATCCGTCAGCGATACAGATGGGTTTTTACAGTGTATTTTACAGTGTCCGACCTCAGAAGGACACACCTGCCTGTAAAGTCACCTACACATTTGCAGCTGTGACCTAAAAAAAAAAGTATGTTGAAGAACAGGAACTCAGTTTGATGAATAGGTTAGTACATTGTGTGTCATGGATGAATTAACTGAGTTAGTAGAAGTACTGTATATAGTACTGTACTTTAAATACTATTTTTAAGTGCTTGTACTTCACTTGAGGATTTCCATTTAAACTTCTACAGTAGGCTACTGTATATATGTGAATGTTTTACTCAACTGCATTCATTTAATAGCAGCAGTTTTTGGTGAGTTTTTACCTGCTAAGCACATGCTAAACATTTGCACCCAAAAATATGTAGTGTGATGTAGAAGGGCGTAGTAGTAGTAGTAGAGTAGTTTAATGTAACACAAATCTACTATATTATACATGAAAAAGCTGCTTTACGGTCAAAGTATACAATCGCGGTCATTAATTAACGGTATACTAAGCATTGTTTTATATGCCAATGTCACAGTAACAACAACAACCCCTGCTCACTAAACAAAAATACACCATATAGCCCTCTTTTTTCAGTTCTGCTATTTTGTCTACTTGCAAAACGAAACATATCTGAAAAAGAGGAAGTGCTTTTGAAAATTAGCCGCCATGTTTAAATGTTCCCTTCTGAGCATAACAATGGCTCCATGTGGCCTTATAATGTTGAATAACACACCACCGCATTACAGCAAACTTGTTACAGCCACTAAACCAAAAATAGTACAGTCATTTTTCTTCAGTGGCTTAAATCGTTTATTGAGAAATAATTCCAGATCATATTAAACAAAATCTAATCCGTCTGGGTCCTTGATTCGAAATTTTAAACGATAGTTATTGTAGAAATAACATGTAAAAACTGAACTGCAAAAGCTCTTTTTACTCCTATTTCGCTGTCTCTCCCTAAAATGATTCCCTTGGCCCAGATTCTCTGAATGTTTACCCCCCACCTAGACAGCTTTGAACTGTGCAGGCCAGTCTTATACCCAGCCACTCAATTCAGCTGCTGCAGCTGTGTTATGGACAGGATTAAGGCCGGGCCCTGCAGAGCGAAAGTGGCCCTTGCGGCGACATAAGAAAAATATTGCAAACTTGTACCATGAGAACTGATGTAGTAAGTAACTTCCCCCCTCCCCTGATGAATCGGCACCCTTGTCATGCTCACAAAGCTGGACTTGTCAGTGGGCTTTCACACTGATATTGTTAGTATGCAGACCATTAGGGCAAGCCTATAGACATGGAAATGAAGTTGGGAGAGAGAGGGAAAAGAAAGAGAGTGAGATGGAGTAGGCTGTGTTGGCACGGCCTGGCCTCCGTCCAACAAAACACACACAGACACACACACACACACACACACACACACACACACACACACACACACACACACACACACACACACACATTCACAAATACACAAAACAACACCAGGGAATCGTCCAGGATCTGTCAAGATGGGATATTACTCAGATGTACAGCTTTATTCAAAGGGCTCATCGACTCTGAGAAAACTGTCAGGTCAACCAAAGGCCACTACCAACCCATGCTTAGAAAGCAGCCAAAGACAGTATAAACAGAAGCCCCCAAAGTAAGGGATGTTCTTCATTTGTTATTCAGTGGTCCAAAATGTTTCATCCTGCCTCTTGTACTCGTACATTTAAATCTGAACACGGAATCGAGCATAGCCTGTGGAAATGGGATCTAATTACAAAAGATCAAGTGGTTAATTGACCATTTGTGAAGTTCTCCCACCTCCCTAAGTTACTGTTGCTATGCCTGGCAAGCTTTCCATGCATGCACAGTACATATTCTATATACAAGCATAATGGTGGCAGATTTAAGCCTCAAAATGATAAATTAGTACTTGGTATCGCACATAAATGGACATATACCACATTTTCGATTCTGGCTGGTAACCGTCGGCCTTGAGGGTGAGGACTGACTGTGGGACATGGTGGTGCTACCAAATGTAACAACTCTGCTGGACTGTTTACTTCCAAGGATGAGTTGCTTACGTAACACTAAACTGATCGCAGCATCCCTACCGTGCTCTCACACGGGGTAAATATTGGATGTACCAGCCCTAATGGGTGGTCTTTCAACCTAGCATGTAACCCTACTGAACAAATTGGTAAGTTAATGATACACTGCTTGTTTATGATAATAAGTTATTTATGCTACCAATGCAAAAACATTGGAAGGCCAATTTGTATGCCTCGTTTCCACTGAGCCGTACATTTTGATTTGGTAAGGCAAGGTTAAGTTTGGAACGGTAAACCTAGATCTGGCTTGCGTTTCTACTGCAGACAGCACCCTTACTTGATAGGCGTGGAATATGCCTTGCGGTGATAGCCACGGCCAGAGCCTGTATAATAGTATCTTATAACAATTCCATGTTGGATGCCACTGGCCATGGCAGGTATGAAAGTATTGTGACATCATAGCTGCGGTACACAGTGTAGCCTGCCGATAAAATCAATGAAGAGGAAACATGCCACAAAGTAAACAAAGAGCTGCGCAACAACACTTTTCTCAAAACACAAGACTCTCCTCTCTTGAGGAGGTGATTACACACTGAGGTTTATCTCGAACCAATCAATGGACTGCAGTGTGTAGCTACACCCACTTGGGACCCTTTGGGACCGCTTGGTATCCAAAACGAAAGGGTGACAAAAAATAAGTACAGCACAGTTCGATTATTTTGGGACCCTTACCAAATGTTGACAGTGGAAACGGTATGAATTGCGTGCTTCACCATACCAAACCAAACTGTACCGCTTAGTGGAAATGTTTTTGGTTTGGTCCAGCAGTTTAAAATGAGACAAACTGAAAAAAGGGATTCTTCATGGGTCCTTCTGACCAATGAAAATACTGGTTTATAAAATTGGCCCCAATGCGGGGACCAGAAAGTCTACACAGTATTTCTTTAAATATTGGTTTTATAATCCTTATTTAACCAGGAATATTCCCATTGAGATTTGAAATCTCTTTTTCAAGGGTCTTCTGGCTAAGATAGCAGCAGCTTTAGCTAGCTGTAGGCTATGTAAACCTCAAATTGCTCATTCGGAGAAATCATCCTTGCAGCCAGGACCTCCATTTCACTCTTTGATGACACACTTTGTATGTAAAACTCTGTCCTAAAAACATTGCCCCAAATACTCTGAGTGTGTTCTCATAACCCAGATCTAATTTGGCATCACATCAATTTTAGAAACAGGTCTCACCCTCCATTTCCTACCAAATGCTCTTTGAGACACAATCTCAGAGGACGTTGAAGGAGCTGATGACCCTCTTTAAAATTGACATATAGAGACCAATTAGAAAACAAGACTAAAATACAGTCAATAGCAATATCTTTCGTCTCTCGTCTGTTAGAATGTAACCATTGACAGACAAATATTCCAGCTTTGCACAGCCTGGAGCCAAGTACTCAATGTCAGAGCAGGGTGTTGGTTTTGGTCTGTGCTTTGGACAAGAGAGAACTGGATGATTGGGGGGCGTCAGACAGGGAGACGGGCAAACAGAGAGAATGATCCCACACAATCAATACTTACTTCTTCTATCATTGTTACTGTTGACATTGTATTATTTACAGTCATTGCGTTATAATTTGCAATGTGTGTATGTGTATTTGTATATGGGGGGTTGTTAGATTGTTCTCATTTGTTATTATTTGTAGTATATATGTGATGCTTTGGCAATGTTGTTGTCTACAAATGTCATGCCAAATAAAGCTTTTTGAATTGAATTGAACGGATAGAAAATAGGAAAGAGGCCACCTTGGGTGCTAGCTGTTTTTTCAGGGTTTGTTTTTCTGTGATGTAGAGCAAGAAGACCAAATTATATAACAACAATAAATAGGCAGCAGGCGGCCATGCTTTCAAATAACAATACAAAAGCTTTTAGAGTATCACGCTTCATATAAAAGAGAAAAGAAAGTCCAGTAAGAACATGCAACTCTGTGAATGTATGGGTTTGCTATGTTACATTTTCAATTGACAAGTTTGAATTATTTAATAAGCCTTCCTATATAGTGCCACAATAACTTGCACTGTCTTATTTATATTTATAAAACTACACATTTTAATGAATACAGAAACAAGCCAAAATAATGTATCATGTTTCTTTTCAAATGAGCTACCAAAAGTTCAACTATACTGTAATTGATTAGTTTTAGTCATGTGAATTTAAATGGTATCCATCTCATACAATCTGAATGGACCAACAAGCCAATTTATCAACCATTTTGTAAAACCATACCCTTCTTTTAGGTTATGTGAAGTCACAGTCTGAACTGCTTTAAAAAAATCAAATCACTAACACTATCATTAAATGCAGCAGATTGTATATTCACAACTTGTATCTAGCTGGGTGCCCAGTTATCAGTTATTGACTTACCAATCTCGGCGCTGCAAAACAGCTGCTGTGGGTGTGCTGGGTTGCAGCTACATCCCTCCACCACTTCCTCCAGTCCTGCACCGATCAAAAGGATCACCCAGAGCCCCAGACACACACTCCGTTCCTGGGACATGGCCATAGCTGATGCCTCTAACCTCTCCGCCACTCCACAACAACACACTCTACAACCTCTTCTAATCCTCTTTAGGTCCGCAGGAATGCAAATCAGGCCAGCGGGCAGGCAGTTAGTCAATGAGGGCGGATGGATAAGACAGTAGAGTTGAACTTGTAAGATGAGTTCCGATGAGCTGAGAAGGCAGCTGTGGATTAGAAATATTTTTAAAAAGTTTTAAAGGAGCAACCTGAATTCAGTCTATAGCAAGTGACCTGAGTTGGAGGGAAAAGTGCTGCTACTGCTGCCCCCTCTCTCTCTCTCTCACTCTCTCTCTCTCTCTCTCTCTCTCTCTCTGGAGACAACACACAGAGAAACTCACAATAGTCGGATCCCCTCAAACTCTGGTCTTGAATGCTGAGAGGGTCCCACACAGGGAGCCTCTTATGTACTCAACAATTTAAGGACAACCTCCTCAAACGCAGCAGCAAAAAAAAAAAAAGAAAAAAAAGAAACGCGTCCCTGCCATCATTTGCCTCTTCTTGTACTCTCTCTTTTGATGTCCTCCCACTTCTCCCATTGGCTGCCACAATTGCAGTTTATGCAGTTTAACACTAGTGAAGAATAGACTATAGAAATGACCTCTACTCAGCCAAACAATGCTTTTTAAATTTCCTTGTGTAAAGGGCCGAACAGTTGATAAAGCAGCATATAAAACAAAAATGCCATGAAAAATATCATGATTATAAAAATGACTCGATTAGAATTCACTTGTATGATGATACTATTTATTATTAAGCACCCAAACATGCAGCATACATGTATACTAATGCTGCTGTCTGAATGCTGGATGGGTAAATAGGGAACTGTTTGCCGACGATGTGATTATATATCTGTATGATATGTATGTATGTTTTATTATCAAATTTTTGTGTTTTTTTTTCTTTTTTATAAACACGTTTTGAGTGAAAAATGGCAAAATGTGGCACATACATTGACTTCAATCTTATCACTTCCTTTTTAATTTGTTTTCCTGTTGAATTGAACTTATATTTATGAAATAAGGTTACCGTAAATTATTTGTTGATATTACTAAACGTATATCTGCTCCTAACACTCCCTCACTTCTAGCCTTTCCAGGGTGTTGATATGTTGATCCACCAGCTGCAGTGATTCTGAATCCATTGTTCTTTTGCTTTTCAGCTTACATCACCAAGTTTCCCAGTAGTGGTGAAGATCGGACATGCCCACTCTGGAATGGGAAAGGTAACGTTTCGCCCTCTCCTCTTACAAGCTATCAGATGAAAATACATTTTTTAACAGTTACTTTGCTAACTTTAATGCAACATTGAGTGATTCATTATGTGCATAAAAGATTGGATCTCATGAATTTAGCTTACATTCAAGCAGTAGCTGTGACCAAATGATAATAATGAAACCTTTATTCGTATGGCACCTTTCAAAAGCAAAAAGTGCTTTACATGAAGTACAGTAGCTTAAACACCATAACATAGTACACATCTAAATATAATCAAAATAAGATACATGAATAAGATCCAATACAACAATAAAAACATGGTACAATAGTACAACAAAGCCAAGGGGATAATAAAAACCTAACGATAAGAGTGAGAAATGATACAGCCCTCAAACTATGTATTGGTTTCAATGGAAGACACATTCCTCTCTGGTATAAAGTAAATGCTCGTTGGAGTGAAACCCGACCCATCACACTGTTGTATTATTTGACAAATAGCCATTGGGAAGTGCTTTAAAATCTCTGTGTGCCTATAGAGATAAGTTGAATGGTTTTTACACCACACCTGACAACCACATCACTTGTTGTGTATAAAGCGCTCTCTAGCTTGTTTTCCTCTTATCTACCTTACCTTATCCCCTCTTTTCACGATTGCAGTGAATCGTTCTTTATTCTCTCCTCCTCCATTTTCTCATCTCATCGACTGACAACTGTGTTAATGTTTTCTGGGTGAAATCAGATTGTGAAGTGTTTATCCTCCTTCTGCAACTCCTCATCGATCGACCATTCGTCTGATATTGTGTTATAACCCTCTCTCGCGCTCTCTCTCTCTCTCTCTCTCTTTCTCTCTCTCTCTGTCTCTCTCTCTGTTAAACTAGACCTCTTATCAGCCTGTACCATTTTGCCTTTGCCCATTGTACTACCAAACCTGTACTGTGCCACAGATGTAGCTTTTGGAATAGTTTGAGAAATATTGATCCCAGCCATAGTTATGTCTGTATTATTGATGCTACGACACTACCAACGCAAATTACAAGCCCAATGCATTATTCAAAAACATCTTTATCTTGTACGTTTATATTTTATTACTGTCAGTGCTGTGCCTTTGAGCACAGTTTAAGAAATTGTCTCAAATCTGGGAGCTCATTTTTTTTATTACGGAAAGTTTGTATTAACTGTTTAAGTGCAGATTAAATAAAACAGGATAAACTATATTTATTTGTGACCTTTTTTACCATGTACAGTCCCATGCTAGCTGTTTACCCCTCCTTCCAGTCTATATGCTGAACTAATTTATAAGATGACCAGTTTTGGCTTAATATTAATTAAACAGCCATAAGAGCTGGTATAAATCCTCTCATTTGACAATTAGTCAAAGTTTTTGCAACCTGCAAGTACAAAAATTTTTTTTTCAAAAAAACATGTCTCTCTGTAGGTGAAAGTGGACAACGTGAGTGACTTCCAGGACATTGCCAGTGTGGTGGCCATCACTCAGACCTACTGCACCACAGAGCCATTCGTCGATGCCAAGTACGACATCAGGGTCCAGAAAATCGGTGCTGACTACAAAGCATACATGTGAGTATTGTTCATGTGCACTAGTTGTCTTCAATCTATCGTCTGTCCAGAGAGACATTCTAAAACACTAGTGTGTGTACAGAAGGTTAGCTGCAAATGAATGAGGGTACAATGCGCTTCTTAAAATATCCGTTTCCTACTCTTTCTACAGGCGGACGTCCATCTCTGGTAATTGGAAGAGCAACACCGGATCTGCCATGCTGGAACAAGTAGCCATGACTGACAAGTGAGCAACACTTTCACATTATGGATTTATCATTACTAACCTAAAATATATATATAACATCATCAAGGTTTATGTTTCCATTTATATTCAAAGTCTGATTGGCGGAAGACCATTTTGAGTTCAATTCGCCGATATTTGAAATCACTAAACCTTGCACTGCTTTTGACCCAAACCCCCACGGAATGAGGTCTAATCTGTGACAATATACCTATTTCGGTGAATGTGACACATAGAAAAAGTTCAACACCTGCCCTAGAACAGTTACATTAATCCATTTTGTCAGCATTGATGTGTCTCCATTGTTATTGCCACCATTTGGTTGATGATGATCATTCTTACAGACAAGAAAATGGAGTTCATTACAAAAGCCGATTCTGCGACTTTATTAGCTACGGCCTAGATCTGGAGAGACTCTGCAATAGGTGTACTGTCAGATAAATGCCCTGAGGAGCAACATTTGCACAGACAGACTGAGCTGCAGTGGCACATAAGTCAATTTTATTCATACAAAAGCATGTTGCCATTATTATTTTCGTTTTCAGTTTCCTGTACGCAGTTAGTTAATATCTCTTTGTAGACCTGATCCAGCTTCACTCTATGTGACAGATACAAGCTGTGGGTGGATGCCTGCTCAGAGATCTTCGGAGGGCTGGATATCTGTGCCGTCAAAGCAATCTGCGGCAAAGACGGCAACGACTACATCACTGAGGTGAGAAACACACATACAGAAGGGAGGGAGGGATAAATGCAATGAGGATGTCATAAGAATAAGTTCTCAGAGTGTGCAATTTTGTGCTTTGAAAAAAAAGTACATGATAGGGTTGGGCGATGATGTCCATAGCCACATTGAACTATGGCCAATGACTGGAGACTTGGATGTATATGAGAAAGTTTGGATATTTATAATGACAAAACCTGGTGAAAAGGCCACAATGACTCCAACACCCAGTCACTGTCTGAGCCAATATTTCCAAACATCCCACTTGTCTTTAAGGCAACAGCGGAATGATATACTGTAGTTTGTCTGGAGGTAAGTAAGTGACAAAGACTGCTGTGGCGAAGTGGGTAGGGCGGTCGTCCACTGGAGTGTGGTTCGATCCCCCGCCTACCCGTCAAATGTCGAAGTGTCCCTGGGCAAGACACTAACCCCAAACAGCTTACTATGGTTAGTTTGCATCCTGCTTGGTAGCTGCTGATATCGGTTTATGAATGTGCATGGGTGAATGTGTACAAAACAATGTTTTGCGCTTTGGCTCTGTGAAAAACCAGCGAAAAGCGCCATATATAAGTGGAGTCCATTTGTGAGTATTTCCAGACTTTGTGATCAGGTTGGGCTCAGCTGTCATGTCATACTGTTTCTCTTACGTTCTTTTTGCCTCTCTGTGCAGGTGGTGGGTTCGTCTATGCAGTTGATTGGTGATCACCAGGCCGAGGACCGCCAGCTCATTTCTGACGTGGTGCTGGCTAAGATGAACCAATCACTGGCCGCCAGGTCATCCAGTATCTCCCGCTCACCTGCTCGCTCCCCGCAAGGCCAGAAGGCAATGACTGTGCAGCCCCAACAGGTAGGGGGGCTGTGTGAAATTATGATGCAAAATCCCACGAAACTGGTGTATTTGTTTTATGGATGACCAAAAATACATAGCTACGATGACACTTTTCTTCAGTTCTCCTTGACAGTATAATGAGACGCAGATTCTTAATAGCAACTTCACAGTTCACTGCCGATTCTTCACCAGAGCCCACTTAACCCATTGATGACTATGGCAATCTAGGATGCATGTCCTTAATGCCTGAGGGTTTTCTGAAAAAATAGTAGGAATTGTCAAGTCTACCAAAACCTTAATATCTAAGCCTGTGTAGCACATAGAAACATGAAATAAAATACATTTAAAAGTTAAGGTTCACAGGTTTTATTTAAACATGCTCCCTTAGCGCTTACAAACCAACAAATATTTCTAAAAATCGTCAAAATGAGATGAATTAGAAAATTATTAAATATTGTTAATAAATAGATGCAATGTGTTGTGTGATTTTCGTCAGTAGTCTATAGTAGACCTTGATTCTGCGCACCAAACGCCACTAACTGTTCCGTCGCCGACATAGCCGGCGTATTTTTTTTATTATTTTTTTATTTTTTATTTTTTTGATTGACGTGATTTTTGGCAAACCACACAACTTTTGGGTGGTCACGTGGTCTTAAAAAAATCAACAAAATCCACCTCATGTGTATTTGAACCAATGACAGTGCATTCTATGCTGGGAATGCCATGAAAATTAGATAAAGTAATAATGCTGCGCGATGCAGCATCAGGCAGGAGAGCCAATGTGGCATCGCGCAGCAGCCGTCATCAATGGGTTAACCATGTTTTTCTTTCTTTCCCACTCACTGTCTCTCTCTCTCTCCCTCTCTGTCTCTCTCTCTCTCTCTCTTTCCCTCTCTCTGTCTCTCTCTCTCTCTCTCTCTCTGTCTCTCTCTCTCTCTCTCCCAGAGTGCTGCCCCTAAAGACGGACCGGCCGATCCAACCAAGGCCCCGGGCCAACGCCCTCAACCTCAAGGTTGTCTGAACACTGTTCTTTATACAAATGCTGCCACTGTTGACCACAATGCAAGTCTAGTCCTTTGTGTGGAATTAACCTTGAGTAATGTAACATCTTAAGCACTGCCATCAGAAAACTCACCCCAAAAATACTTCTTATATAGTTACCTAGTAGAATTTGTATGAAATACAAAATGACCATGACATAACCTGTAACTTAGTGAGCTTTAGAGGTGCTGGTAGGTGGAACTAACAAACTATTCCTTTGAGAGTAACAGTTTCTATTATATCTGCAACTGTATCTGTGTCCCTTGAAGGCAACAATGTCCATCATGATTGTCGCAGATTATTGCACTTGTATTATGGCCTCAGTAATCTTGATCCACATGTTCATACTTTTATCATTTGAACGAACAGGCACATATACATTGTGTATCTGTCTGTTTGGTGAAATGCAGCCATTGTGCCCATGTCAGTGTTGGGCCATACAAACTAAATGTGCCATACGTACAGCAGATAACATGTTCAATGACAAGACATTATCATAGTTGAGTTGTGTGCATGTTTGCATGTTAGTTCATTACCCTAAAATCCTTCATTCACTCCCTCTACATGGATACGGCAAATGCAAATGATCCATGTCGGTTTTTAATATACAGTATTTATGCTGGCTGTTTTAGTAATGCCAGCTATTTAAATCTTTTACAAGAATTGTGAGAGATGTACGCGCCTGAGGGGTTGAGATATTAAAATTGGGTTGAGTTGAATTAACTACTAACACTTAAAAGATGATTGGACAGGGGCAGTATTTATAGATGAATGTTCTGGGTATTTTTTTGATGCATTCATGAATAGAAAGTAATATTCCTTCTTTAATGTGCTGCTCAAGATAATGATGCAAATTCTCTTCAGCTCAGTTGCATTTTTGTCTGAGTGATTAATGCCTTGGCTTCCACTTTAAACCTCAAACGTTGTTTTGGTGCAAATTAGTCTATGGAAAACGAAGGTATCGATTTTTTCCTTCTGGCAAGCATACAGCCCCCTTCTGCGGGATTTCGATGTTTTGTGAATAACTGCTTGCTGTTGTTATTTGGTTGTGAATTAATTGTAATTGTTTTGTGTCGTAATACATGAGACAAGACAAAATGGCTTAAAACGGAACAAATCAATATATTTTTCTTGGCAATTAAAAAAAAAATAACCTGGTTACGTGATATATGAAAAAAGCTAAAGGTATTTTCTTTTGTTTTTATGCGCTGTGAGTCCCAAGCAACCATTAGGCTCTATGGCAAACTGATCAAATGTAAGACTCTTGCCATGTAACCGCCTTACAGCAATGAGTCTGTGAATGTCTGGGATGAATTTTGATGAAGGGTTTTGCAGTGGTCATATCAAAAGATTTCGTTTGATCATATCTTTAAGGTCATACAAATCCACAAATAAACTCTTAACCTATACAGCAAACATTAATTAAAGAGACACTTTTCAAGCTGCCAAGATACTTTAATTAAATTTACTCATGCAACAATAATCCGGCATCCTGGGAAGAGAATTATCCGCCATTTAATTGGAAACTCATCCCTGCCACAGTCACTTCCTGTGCAGCATGTTTTTCTTTTGTGCTGCATTGTTGGTTACTTTGTTGTTTGAATTGTCTCTCCTTTTGTTGGTCACTTGCTTTCATCCTCATCTCCACGACTCCTTCCTTTCACCTCGGTGTCTCTCTATGTGCACACTCCCTCCCTACTAATGGTCACATGAGTTGTTGTGCGTGAAAAAGCAACTAGCACTAGGCATGAAAAAGGCTGGTCACCACTCCTTCTCTTGACCATTGTTCTGCCGCCCCCTGTTGGACAGTGCAGTCCACACACTGCTTTGCTAATGCCCCACTAGACTGTACTGTATATAAAATAGCTTTGCTTTAGACTGGCTTTGATGGTTGAAGTTTGCCAGGGTTCCTATAAATGGAAACAGGTTTTGATGTGAATGGGCATGTCTAGGCTCAAGCTCATTATCCCTACCATGTTCTGCTTTGGTCTTTGGTGAGTGTTACAGGCACAAGGCACTCAAACAAACAAAGTGCTATATCTAGGATTTAGATAACAATAATGCTTATTTATCTCTCTATCTCAACCTTTCAGGTGCACCAGTGAAATCACAGAGTGTAGAGCCATCACCGGAGCCCGCTAAGAGAACATCTGAACCAGTACCAAAGCCCAGTCCGGCCCCAGCCCAGGCCCAGGCCCAGGCCCAGAAAGCTAGCCCAGGTCCTGTGCAGAAAGCGGTTCAGGCTCAGAAGGCTGGCCCGGTCCAGAGGGCCGCGTCGGTCAACAAGCCCCCCGTGCCCAGGCCTCCTCCTCCTATGAACAGAGCCACGTCCGTCGCAAAGTCAAGCCCAGGTCCTGCTGCTGCTCCCATCCCCCCTGCCCCTGCCAAAGCTTCACCATCTTCCCCTGTCAAAGCTCCAGGCTCGCCCCCAACCAAAGCAGCAGCAGCAGCAGCAGCAGTAGCAGTAGCAGCAGCAACCACAGCTCCTAGCTCCCCTCCAGCCCAGGCTAAAAACCAGGATCCAACTCCAGTATTGGCCCCAGTACTGATTCCAACCCAGGCTCCAGTACCAGTTATGGCCTCAGCTCCTACCACAGAGCAGCCCAAACCCCAACCTCAGGGCTCCACATCCCCATCCCCTTCTCCTGGGAAACCCAAAGAGCTGCCCCCTAAACCTGCACCCCCTGCCAAGCCCATCCCTCCCGTACGCAGGAATTCCAGGCCACAGCTCCAGCCAAAACCCCAAACACCACCACCCCCTAAAGCTATACCAAAAGCCCAGCCTCAGGCCTCCGATGCTGCCCCAGATGCCCCTGCACCAGAACCGGTTGAGTCCCCAGCCAGAGCCGTCCAGTCCCCGACTATGGCTCAAGCTCGTTCCCCCGACCCGGAGCCCGTCCCGGCCGAAGAAGGAGTTGCTGAGGCCTCCGCCGAGGGCCAGGCTCCCGTGGAAGAGCAACCAGAATCCCAGCAAAAGACCCATCCTCTGCTGAAGTAAGAACGCTATTATTATCAACGCACTGTTGATAATGCAAAGACATGCAATTTCACTGGGCCGCGCATTGTGTTTAGGATATTGAATAAAAAATGTGAAAAATATTACAATTATATGCAACACAAAAATGATAGGATTTCTGTTTCTGTTGTGTCTTTTTGTGGGTCAGTAGAATTTGTTACCTGTTTAGATTATTTGGAAAATGTAAGTTGTACTGTTCCTCCATATAACGTGGTTTATAACACACAAGGGCTGGGTATTGGCAAGGACTACACGATACGGTACGCATCTCGATATGTGGGTCATCGCGATATGACCCGTATTGTGATATATTGCCATATCCTGCCTAATTTTGTCATCTGTGTCGGCCATGTTGCTTCCAGCTTTCAATTTGCCACAACATCGGGAATGGCACACGACTTGAATTGAGTCAACTAGCCGTACTCGGACATCTACAGGAGCGGTGGTTGTAGTTCACAACCCGTTTAAAACGTGTTTTTCTCCTCAAAATATTGCGATATTTTGCCGTATCGATTTTTTTTGGGCAGCTCTACATATCTCACTATATTCTAGTTGTAAGCAGATTATACATGGACTTCATAAGTGTTTATTGGTGTATTTATGTAACTCTAACTCGTCCTGTGAAGCATCAATAACTTATATAATATAATAATATAGTTGTAATTATATAAAACATGTAATAGGGTAAATTGTTGAAATGACTGTGCATTAGTAAACACTTAAAAATGTCCTCATACCTGCTTATAACTTGTCATGTTCATACACTACTTCTAAATTATACATATAGGGGGGATTCATAAGCAATACAAATACTGTGTTTGTGAATTGTTGGCCCTCTTACACATTGCCCTGTTTGTCTCACTCTACCACACTTTCCACTTGAACTTACTCCATTAACATTCACATAATCCTCTCCTTCCTTCCTTCCATCCTCCTTCCCTCCCTCCCTCCCTAACCCCCTTCCCCCCCTCCCCAGTAAGTCCCAGTCCCTGACCAATGCCTTCAACGCCTTCAGCGACTCCTCTTTCTTCCGCGGGGTCTCGAGCTCCGGAGGCGAGGGCGAGAGCCAGGAGGGCCAACAAGAAGAGGCCAAAGTCGAGACCATTCGCAACCTCCGAAAGTCCTTCGCCAGCCTTTTCTCTGACTAGTAGACGAGACACAGCAGAACAGTAGTCATTCCCTTATTGATTCTGGCCTCCCTCCCTCTCTCTCTCTCTCTTTCACTATCGGCCAGTGATAACTTGATTGACATTTAAATGTGAACCAGTCTGAGATTAAACTTTGTGTGTTTTTCGTGTACTGTATTCCCCCTCCGTCTCGGTCCTTCTACTCCTCCCTTTTTCAACTTCTCTGTGTGAGTATAACAGTGAGGCCTGCTGGGTAGGATATTCAGTGAACGATGCTGTGCCCGAGTAATTGGACTGAAGGAGTTACGTCAATGATACAGAATAGAATAGAGAAGAAAAGAATACAATCGACAATAGGTCAATAGCATAGAACAGAATAACAATATGTTTTTTTTTCCCAGAGCACACTTTAATGAACACTTTCTAAAGTATATGAAAAGTATTATATTGAAGACTATACGGATAGAATGTACATACGGTATATATATATTTATAAAGCATTCAAATATAAACATATATATACAGTATTTAAATAAAATAAAAATAAAAACATATTACTATAAAGTGAGACAAGCCAAAAATAGAAAGCTAATCTGCGACATAACTCTTTCATTCGGTGGCTGGATTCATATGCCTTTTTAAACGTTTTTTTTCTTTCAAAGTAATTGGATATTTGTCATTTGATGGTTTCCCCATGGTGAAAGTATGTAAGTAAAAAAAATAAAAAATGGCGGCTCCCTTCTTTTCTTTGTCTACAAGCCTTGAGGTTTATTGTCGTATGAAGGATTTTGGAATTATGTGTATGTTCATCTGTGTTCAATTGTTATGCATGGGTCCTCCAAGTGGTTTGGTGTGACTTTTGGAGCAGGAGGGAGCTCTAATAAGTGTTGAGTTTTCCCTCCGTTGCCTCTTTCTTTCTCTTTCTCTCTCTCTCTTTCTCTCTCTCTCTCTCTCTCTCTCTCTCTCTCTCTCTCTCTCTCTATCGATCTCTAGATGTTGTAGCCTTATTGTGAACATGTTTTCAATTCACAGCTACTTTGTTAGCTGTGAAGACCTGGGTCAATTATTACCACTCGAAATTTGTTCATTTACTTCATGTGTAAGTAACCTATGGGGGGGATGAGATTGATTGCAATTGTTGTAGTTTTGTGGGACTTCTGGGATTTGGGCCTTGTGCACCAGAAAGAAACAAATCGATCTTTATAATAATAAAAAAAAGTAACTGAACACATTTCAAAGAGTAAAAAAAGACTCACGTTTCTAGCTGTGACTGGTGATCTCTTGTTTCACCTCTTGTGTAGATCTATCAACAGTATTGTAATTTGTTGATTATTCTCATGAAAAAGACATTGAGACAGTAGTGCAATAACACCTCGACGTGACTGTTGAGCGCTGTCAAACTAATATAAATATAGACATGATATCACATACGGGACCTGCTGTGTATGTGTTTAAAAAAAAACCTAATTCTTACATTCCCTTTAAGGTTCCTTTCTGTGGGGGATTTTCCGGGTTGCTTTTTTTCACTGAGGTCAGAAGCTGTGTTTCAGAATGATATGCCATAGTGAAACTGTTTTTTTTCTTCTGATTAATACTGTTTGTAGTGTGTGACTGAAGTGAAGGCAACCTGGGAATGAACCCAAATACCTTGACGTTTTCAGTTCAGTCGCTGTATTTCAAGGTCATGAGTAAAAAATGAAATAAAATAGAGTAAATATAGATCTGCATATCAACCTGTCTGCTTATCCATTCCCAGTACTATGTTGCTAAGTAGATTATGAGGTATTGTATTTCTATGTATGTAAGTGTGTGTGTGTGTGTGTGTATGCGTGTCATCTCAGGAGTTTATTTTTTGTAATATATATTGATTGATTAATTTATTTTTGTGAGGCTCCATATTTATAGTACAGTATATATTGTTGGTTTTGTATAGTGTTTTTATTTGTAACGCAAAACCGCTTTGCATGATTCAGTGACTGATAATGTTTTTTTTTCTTTCTGTACAAATAAAAGTTAATAAAGATGTGGTTCCATCATTGAACTGATTCACTAAGATTCATGTTGACGGCTGTGCCTTTTGTTTGACAGACAAAGTTTTCAATTTTGTATAAAAAGATTGTTTATTCGGAGACATGCTACTGAGATGCATTATGGGAAATGCCTCAGTCAGTGTTTTCGAAGCTGAGAGACAAAAACGTCAGAATATCCTGGCCTCATAGACTATGGCTGCTACAGATTTAATTGTTCTTAAATTAATCATTCTTTCACATTAATCGAACTTTATGGATGTGTAACACTAATTCACTGGAATACTCTATTAATTTATACTGCAAAAATACATAGTTGCCACTGATGCTAGAAACGAGCATTATTAGAGAATAAAGATTAGAGGAGGAATTTTCTTTTTTATTTATCATGCACTTTGGGGAAATAAAGACAAAATGTTTTGAATGAATTCTACAATTCAAGACATGCAGTAAAGAAGTTGACAGATTGATACTTCCGGGATCAATAACGCATAAGCAAAAATGTTATTTAAACACAAACGATGCGTCATGATGTCTTTATTGTAAAGGTAGTGGAACTCTGCGACAAAAGTGTGATTTTGGGCTGTACCAAATTCATTTAAATACCCCTCATACCCTCTCATCGGCCTTGTGTTGAAAAAGCTGCACTCTTATCTGCTGTGTGGATGGACAAAGTAAGTTTAGAAAACATAAACTGTGCTTCCAATGAAGTCACAACATCTATTTTACAACAACAAAGCTATTACGTCTCGTTTTATTGAGAGCTCCTTGTGTGAGGTCAATGACAGCTCTGTGTTCTTCCTCAAGGACACTTCAGAAGGACAGGTTGAAGATGCCCGAACGAAAGCTTGAAAATGTGTCACTCCAGCTGCAAACAGTCTGCGGCCACAAAGGCAAACAAACCCCATTTGTCTGCACTCATAATATTCATAAGATTAGTATATTACGTTTATATTGTAGAAGGGAAAATTAAGAATATAATTTACTTCTTCATATCTTACAGAGCCATAAACGCAACTATAAAACAATGCCGGAATAACCCTCAATCTCAGATAATGCCCGAGTCAGATGTTGTCCCAGTTTACCTCAGTGCTAATTTCACATATTTAAATATTAGATAATCAAGTCTTGATTTGAGCAGGATCAGCAGATTGTAAGATTCCAGAGGTGTGAACAAATCATTTTCAAAGAACATGTGTCAAACATACAGACAGACAGACAGTCTTGTGCTCCTAAACACACAAAGGATGGGTTGCACTGCTCAGCCGAGCCAGCAGATGGCACTACAGACATGTAAAACAAAATTTGTCTACGAGTACATTTCACAAAAGCATAGATTCATTTTATTTTTTATTCTGGGATATCCGGATGATACAGTGATGGTGTGCTGTGTCATCCTAACAGTTCACATGGACATGTGGTGAAGAAGGCAAGGCAGTGTCTGTAGCCCTATAGCACCTAAGACAGCTCTGGAGATTTTAGGTTTCCTATCGACGGCTACCCCTTTTCGAACCGGGCAGTTTGGGGGCCGGTGTCCATTTGAAAAACTGGTTCCAGAGTGGGCCCAACTAGCTGGACTAGAGTATCAGAGGATTGTGAAATTCTTCCACTCTACCACCGTACCGAGTATTCTGACTGGAGCGATCACTCTATGGTATGGACATAGTTCCTCTCTGGACCAGTGAGCTCTGCAGAGGGTGGTCAGGGCAGTTGAGTGTACCATGGGGAGCCTACTCTCCATTCTGCAGGACTTTTACACCAGGCATCAGTGCATGAGCAGAGCTAGAAAGATTACCCATCACCCACACAAATGTACTTTTTGTGACTGTTTGGTGTCTCATAATGTATTTGCCATGGCCCTTTGAGCCGGTCCTGACAATAACACAGATCGATAACATGCTCTAAAATGAATTGAGATAAAAAAACATCACTCATGGCAGGTGTTGAAAACAAGCATGTATGATACAGTAAAACACTTACAAAAACAATGCATCTGGTTTGCCCAATGTTATTGTGATGATGTCCGTATCAAATTTAATATAACTAACTAGCTACTGTTACTGTGCTTACACTGCCCACTTAGCACACAAGGCAAGGAAACTGTATTTGTATAGCACACCTCAGACACTAAAGTAACTCAAAGCGCTTCACAATAAAACCGCAATCAAACAAAAAGGTATAGTTGAATTGAAAAAAAATACTGCATCATTTCATACTAGGCAGGACAAAGACAGAGGAAAAAAGCCCTGCTCCTGGTTGTTGGTCCAGTGAGTGGAGCTCTGTGGGAACGTCTCCATCACATTGCTCATAGGGACACGGACGTGGGCGGCTAACGCACCAAAGCAAGTCCATACTAGCCACACACTGTTTGTCTTGGTGCTCATCCCAACCGTGAGGAGGGAGGACCAACCGTTACATTTGTTAAACTGAAAAAAAATATCCAGATTTAGCTCTTATATCACCCAATATTTACCAGGGTGGAGGGGTGGGGGAAATCATTTTGGGGCCATTTCCTGGTGTCAAGCACCATCGCTGATCGATTTTTTAAAAACTGCTTTTTCTGAAAGATGGCGTGGAATTTCTTTATAATATTAATGTCATGACAGTGTAGGGGAGTTTTGTAAAAGATAAAATAAGCACTTTGATGATGGACACTTGAAGATGAACATTGTAAAATAGCAGAGCTCAAATCCCACTGGTACTAAACTGTATAAACAATTAAAAAATATTGCTTTGTTTTGTTTGTCAAAACTCTCAAGGGCGCTTTTTTCTTTTTTATGTTCAGCCTGAAGAAATTCTGCGTGGGGGAGGACTGTTATGCATGTGTGAGAGAGAGAGAGCAAGAAAAATGTGTGTATGTAGGTCTGTAAATAAGCAAAGTGTGCCAGCTGTCTTACTTCACAGTATCCAGTTAGGGTAGATCAAAGGCAAGACTGCTGCACGGTGAAAGTAGCTTCATTGAATTACACTTTCATTTTCCTGCTTTGAAACAGTCACACAAGTCTGTAAGGCAACTTTCTTAACTTTGCACTGAGGGGGGGTTGATGCCTCGCGTTTAAGGTGGAGTCCTGGGTTCTGGTGAATTCTTGTGGTCATCACTTTTCTTTCTGTATCCCTAAGTACTGTGTGTGTGCTGGAAAAAAATCTAGCCTAGGCTCTGTAAACGGCCATGTTGCAGGCTACGGTGTGCCCCCGTTTTTTACATTCCAGTTTAAAAAGCCTAGGCTTTGTATTAACGCAAGATATGTTTCAGCGCACACACCGTACATGTGGCGGATTGCAGGGAGATTATCACTGATTTTGACAAAAAGGGAATCTGAAAATAAGCATTCGCCAGAATCGCTGACTCCACCTTTAATGCACATAAACAGGTAAAGCCTCTCAGGAGCTTTACTTAGATTGTTGAAAGGCATTGTTGTAACTGTTTCACCTTCTACTATGTTACTACTACTTATATTTGAAATTCCGGGTTGAGTGACAAGTAAACTGCATCACTGTAAAAGACAGAAGGTCACAGTCTGGTCAAGTGACACTGACAAAAAACAGGAACAATTATTTCTTCATGGACTGACCTTTTCGTCTGTGGAAACGGTTCTTCACCAGGCTTCTTGCCAGCCTGTTGTGAGTCTCTGCACACCAACGCAAGTTTAAAAATAAATAAAAATCTAACCAGAATCTCCCCTCTTGTCTGTGGAACATTTACTCAGTGGGGCTCATGCCACATTTGACACTGCATCAAAACAACCAAATACCTCAAGTTAACTCAGGTGTGAATTCAAGGTATGGAGGCGGGTTGAAAAACAGCTCAAAGAAAGACAAGCTTTATTTAGCCATCAGAGAAAAAGAAATATAGCCCGTAGATTTCAAGTCTTGTTTAAAGATGCTCCAAGGAACTTTCAGTTTGTGTTCATTCCTGCACCCCCTTTGGACAAAAGCGGTAGTGTTTTTACTACGCCAGCTGTAGTTCCTGGGTGAGCATACCCATGACAACGGCATTAAAAAAAACTATATAAATATAGCATTATTTGCACTGATGGTCTCGTTTGCTGTTACATGTAATTTATCAGAGGAAACATTTTACTGAAATATTTAAAAGTTCCTCGTAGCACCTTAAAGGGTTAGAAATAGGGTGAGCTTTAGGTTGGGGTTAGTCTAAGGCCCTCAGACTTTAGAATTACAGTATAGAGTCTAGAAATGCAGCACATAGGCAAATGACTAGTAATTATTGGGCATTTATTTTTGCACCTGAGGTAAATTGAGTTTCAACAGTTGGCTTTTCAGATTAAATCAATCTACTGAATCTGCCTGATTTAATTGCAGAATCTGTCAAATTGTTCTCTGTTAGCTATGAATGTCTTTCAACTGTCATGAATCCAGCCTCACCTCGAGTCCAGAGTTTGTTGACATGCTACAAGATATGTGACTGTAATGACCCCATTAGTTATCATTAGACCACTAATTGACTAAGAGGGGGGTTACCCAGCTGAGTCCCTAAGTTAGCTGACAGCATAAAGTTGTTCATTGACAGGTGTGTTAATGTTGTTTCATAAGGGAACAGTTCGACATTTTAGGAAAAAATGCTTAGCTAGTACGGCTCTGTAGGTAATGCCCACCTCCCAGCTAGTCATTAATCAATAGGTTTTATAGCTTTATATTTTATATATAATGTAAGAAAAGGACATTTGGCCATTGTATGCAGTAAGTTAATGTTCTGTTTGCCCTGAAACTGCTCCTTACACATAATGTCTGTAAAAAACACAAATTAATTTAGTTTGGGTATACAAACGAGATTCAACACTGTTGGTGTGTATTTTGTAACAGTTTTTCCAGTCCATGAGCTAAGCTTAAATAACCGGCTACTGGCTCCAGTTTTGTTTTTTAAATATGAAAATAGTTTTTTAGCTAGCTAGCTAACTCATATGTAAGCGGGTAAGCTTTATTCTCAAAAATAAAGTTACCAGGAATAATCGGGCTTTGCAAAGACATTTTAATAACCAAATGAAAATATTGCAGTTTTTCGCAGATGGTCTTATTTGCTGTTAGGCTACCGCTCATATGATCATCAGAGGAAAAAATAAAATGTTTCCATAAACATTTTAAGTTCCTTGGAGATGCATTCGAAAATGTAAAAAAGAAGTCCAACAAAGTCTTCATTTTGAATCAGTAATTTAAATTAGAGCAAAGAAAACCCTTTTAAAAATAGCCTAAATGAAGTCGTGATATTATAGCAATAGCATAAGGGTAATTTGATGCCTCTGCGTGTGTATGTGTATGTGTGTGAGTGCGTGTGTGTGTGTGTGTGTGTGTGTGTGTGTGTGTGTGTGTGTGCGCGCGTGTGTGTGTGTGTCCTCAGGATCCCAGTGGCTGTGTTGAGGGGAGGGAGGAGAGAGAGAGAGGCAGGCAGGCAGGCAGGCAGAGGCAGCATGCCCAGAAACCTCCACTGCAAACACACCGGACCACTTTGACACCTCGCGCCGGTGGAAGTGACAGCACGCTACTACGGTTTCTCCCCCCAAGATCTGACTCGCAAATTCGGCAAAGAAAAAAGCCCAAGACACGATTCAACTAACTTCCCCATACAGCGAGTGGTGCTCCGCGTGTTCAAAACAGTGATCAGGTCAGTCAGCTTCCGTTCCGTTCATAACAGAGAGTGTTGTTGTGGCTATATTGGGTTGGACGATAACGCACTGGAAGAAGTCAACCTTAATTCGTCAACTTGTGAGTTTGACTATACGCCTATGGCCACGTAGGCCTACATTAAATAATAGCCTAGGATACTGCTTGTTTTCTGTAAAACAAAATCCACATCAGTTGAACTCGTTTAAATGGAGACAATCAAAGTGGGAAACCTCTTTAATAGGCTACTTGTCACAACTTGTAATCAATGAATATTTATTTAAAGCTTTTACAGCATCTAGCAGGGTAAGCTATCTAAAGTGCTCAACAAGAAAACAATATAGGCTAACTTGTAGTAGAATCAAAAAACAACAAAAATAAAACATAATAAATAAACCTAGAATAAAATCATAAAATGATACATAGGCTACAAGCAGAAGGAAAATACCACAAATGCTATACTATGTAGCCTGTTAAAAGCTGATCTAAATAAGTAAAGTTTCATGTCAATGACTCCTATATCCTCCTCAGCACTACTTACACTGTCAGTTATAGTAGGCGAGTGTCTTGTTCAGTATAGTTGCTTTGCATTGTGACACACTGACTAGGATATACCCAGCAGTAGATTGGGGCTGGTAATGGTGATGTGAGGGTGGGGAGGGGGTGTGTTGGGGGGGTGTGGTCACAGGCTTGACAACTGGCACACAGTCAGGTGTTTGTCCACAGTGTGTGTGTGTGTGTGTGTGTGTGTCTGCTGAGGACAGTGTCAGTGTGAGGTTGACATGCAAACACCAGGCAGAGCTTTTACCCATCTAAGTGGTCACTACTTCTCAGGTGAGTGCAATAGACTGCTGCTTGTGCTGTGTCAAATGCTGAGCAATGGTTATGGTTAACTCCATTAGAGCCGTACATTATTTTGTTAAATTCTAATATTTCTAATATTTTCCTCTCATATCTCTATCTCTGGTGTCATGTGGGGGGAATGCGTAGATATTGCACAACAATTCAGACCGTGTGCTGCGCAGTGGTTGGAAAGTGTTGGTCGTGACTCAGCAATAATTGTGGACACACACACAAGCTCAAGGGACAATGCTGATTTCTTTCTGAGATTTGCTGCGTTAAATGGCCTATCATGTTGTTTTATTATGTAAGAATAATGGCTGCTTATCTGTCGGTTGTACAGCATTCAGACTGTCACTGCCAACTGTGACTGTAGCTGTTCACTATATCTGTGGACGTTTTTCTTCATTAGTTTGTATGATCTTCATGTCAATATTACAGTCTACAGAGCAATTACGGAAAACTTGCCGGGAGTGCTTTCTCTATAAGTGTTTTTTACGTATTTAAACCAATTATTTAAAGCTATGATTTGAGTTCTTTATTAAGAGGTCTGATGGGATAGTTCAGACAGGTTTACTTATAATATTTTGACACTTATTGCTAATTTAATTGCTAATCTCTTCCTTACTTTTCATTAAAATCATGTCAACGGTCTGATGACACAGTGAGCACTCATGGAAAATGTGCAGTTTTAGAGTTATTTTGCCATTTTAAACTTAGTGTAAAAGCAATTTTTTGAAGCTGTGTTTTGAGCTCTTTATCTAGAATTCTAATGGGACAGTTCATACAAGTTCACTTCTAAGTGTTTTGACACTAATTGCTATTTCAAAGTCTCGGTGAGTTTATCATAATAGTGTATTGGCAGCAGTTAAAACCAATCGCTGCCTCGAAGACAGGAAATCAATCTCCGGCAGCTTTTTTTTTTTTTTTTTTAAACAGCCGTCAGTTGTGTAAGTGCGTGTTTTGGTTGGTAATACGTGAGTAAAACGTGCCAAATGGTCAGTGTGGTCTTTGGGATAAATGCTGTAATATGTCTCCTAATACTCAGTGATACAGAAGTTAGTGGAATAAAATCCACAGCTCTGTAGTGAATAGAAATGGCAACCTCTACTAAAAAGAAAAGAAAAAAAGATATTGACAAAAAAAAACTTGGGCAAACTAGAAAGTTGAAAATACATAATTGAAAAATTCATAGAGAGAGCTGAGCAACCTTACTGTTTGTTCACATTTCTTGGAAAGGTGATTACTTAGAGCTACAGGTTTCTACAGACAATCCCGGAATGATTAAGTTACAGTCGCATTACCTTAAATCATGAGGCGTTTATCAGAATGATACAATGGGGTTTAAAGTTTATAGAAGGTTAAAATGATGTCACTGATGTAACGTGACTATTTTAAAGAAGGAGAACCAATGCTATAAATGAATTTGCGGTTGAGAAATCACATCTATTTTGGAGAAGTTATTAAAGGTCATTTTTTTTTCTGATTAACAATGCCCATCCGGATTTATGACATAGTGTCCGTTTTTACTTTTTAACACAACACTTTTGCCCAACCGTCATGTCAATTTTTAAATGATAAGGCATTGGGCATATTTGTGAGGTGATTCCTATGTTTCAAACATCCAATTTTTGGGAAACTTTTTTCCTTAGAATTTTGCATCTGTTGTGTACCGTATGTAAAGAGTTGTGTACAGCATGGATGCAGATATTTCAGATTTAAATCTCAGTCACAGGAAAAACACATATGTAAGGTAAAATCGCTTTGTAGTCTGTGAATTGCTTTACCTTTTGCTGACTGCAAGACTATGTCTATTGATTCAGCGCCAGTCAGTGAAGTGCTGCTTATCTAATTCCTAAAGAGAGCTGTGTGTGTGTGTGTGTGTGTGTGTGTGTGTGTGTGTGTGTGTGTGTGTGTGTGTGTGTGTGTGTGTGTGTGTGTGTGTGTGTGTGTGTGTGTGTGTGTGTGTGTGTGTGTGTGTGTGTGTGTGTATATGCCTGCAGTATGCGTGCATATGAATGACAGAGACAGATTATTTGGACTTTGCTCTGTTGTCATAAATGAAAGGAGTGTCTCAAGATACAATGCTGTGTTTATGTTGTCCCTCACTTGGCATCAAGTGCTGTTTAACCCTATTTTGGCGACATACTTGCATTCTAAGATTTGTTTGAGTTTGTTTAATCTGTGTTAAAGTAAAAACACTGGAAGCGACGGTTGACAGTCTTATGAGCAGTTGTTTGCAGTGGCTTCGAAAAGTAATACAAGCTCTGTAAGTGAATGAAAGGAAGAAAATTGTTGAACGGCATATGGTTCTTTCTCTGTGAATATACAGATATAAAAATACTGAAACTCAGTTCAGCCCACAGATAGTTAATCACTTAGCATCTACACCACCAGCATCCTGTTTTGTTTACTACAATTAAGCTTTTTTTATTGTTTTTGTGAGCTTTTTTCAAAAAAGCTACATTTGATTCAATTATATCAAAATACTTTGATGACCTGAGGTGCTGTTTAGCCTTGAGGTCATCAATTTGTTTATTGTTGTTTTAAAATAAATTATAATAACCTCAAGGCCAACCTCAAGGCCAATCTTTTGCTCATATCCTATCTAACATTTTGCATTTTATCTAACAATTATTTCACTGCAGAATTTGAATTAAAAAAAATGTATTTATTTTTTTAACATCAAATTAAAGTTGCACACGTTTGCTGAAGAAACATTGCACCCTACTTGTTAATCTTTAATGTCTCATTCAGACTCTTGGCAAACCACAGTATCCTCTCTCTTCTACATTCTTAGTAAGTGTCAATGTATATCTACAGTATACATGTATTGGTTTTATTCTCATTAATGGGGAGTTGGATGTAATTTAGCTATTTGAAATGCTGGATCAAAATGTATCAGTTGTAACCGTTAAACCTCTGCATATTATTTTGCTGTCTCTAAAGAACATAACTTCAAACATAACAACATCTTCCATCCGAGAAGTGACTCATATTCAGGGCAACATCAAATCAAGTCTCATTTCTCACCTCTCTACACTTTGTTGTAAAAGCTGTCTGGATGAGCGAAGAAAATATTTTAACGCAAGGTGCAAGCATTTTCACCTTATTATTTACATTGAACAGCACTGTTTTTTTTCCAACACTATCTCCCCATCACACTCACACATACTCACACTTTGGTTGGCCCCATTTGAAACAATGTCTAGTGTCAACCTGACTCATCGCCATCGTCCCACATGAAACATTATGTTTGATCACAACCTACGATTATTGACATTGTTGACTCAGGAATGATACGTTGTAAAATACACATCTTCCACCGCAGCCTTAAAACACATCTCTTCAGACTGCACTTTGGAAAAAAAATGAAAAAAATGCATTTTTAGACCTACATGTAGCACTTACGTGTGGCACTTGTAGTTTGGTTTATTTGAAGCTATAGTACTTTCTTGTTGTTCTGACTTTGTACCTTCATGGTTAAATTAACTTAATGGAAGTCGTTTTGGATAAAAGCGTCAGCTAAATCAAATGTAATGTAAAAACTATTGAGATACTGTATGTAGTATACAGTACAAGTATATAACAGAAAGTTATGATGCCCAAATGTAAAAATATAGGACCGAGTTCGAATAAGCCAGAATGATCATCCTTTGCCGAACCAATTCATTTCAGCGTAATTTTGTGCTTAAGTGTTGCGTCCTCCTTAATCAAATTCACAATTAATGGAATGACCTTAAAACAGGCAGTTGCCCGTTTGGTAACCCACCCACTACCATGTGTCAACCGAAAAAATAAATAAAAGAAATGTACACACGTCATCCACCAATACATGTTTTCCTGCCAGTGCACTTTACCATGGATATTATTCAACAAACAGAAGGGATATTTAGCAACCTCTGTCCTGATTTCCCTTTTAGAAAGATGTGGGAGCAAACAGCAGCTCCTAAGGTCAAGCCCCCGGTCTCTAGTGGCAACTTAAGACTGACTCAGACTTTATGTGCACAAGGGTCTCTGTTGGTTCACCGGCTGTGGCAAAGCTTGGGACATCGCTAGGGCAAGTCCTGCCAGGAAAGATCTACGTACGTAGTCTGCCCCCTCAATTTAAAATGGGCTAAAAGAATGAGTAAATGCCAAATTACCTCAGGAATGAAAGAGGAACAAAGATTGCCATAATTTTCCATTGTTCTGTGTTTTGTTTTAACCAATTTTCATATCTTTAATCACATTTGTCCATGTAATTTACTGTATTTCAATATTTTTTTATAAATGAACCACTCGCTGCTTTTCTTAATGTTGTTACACATGTCACACTTATTTTCTAGGGATTCCGCAAGATCTTAAAAAGTCTAATTTTGATTTTGGCAGGTCTTTAAAAAATGTTTTGTCTTATTATTAATGTGAGTTTTATGAAGTTGTTTTACAACTACAAAACCATCATAGAAAAAAATAAATTTATGTTCAATGTAGATGCATTGATTTACATTGCAAGGAATTCTGGAACTCCAAGTTTCTTGTATGTCCTTACACATTTTTGTGCCAAGTATGGACTTGAAATAGATCTTAAATTTCATTCATAATGGTCTTAAAAAACTCTTATATTTAACTTGTTGAAACCTACAGAAACCCTGTCTCTCTCTAAATGTAGTTTTCCTTGATTGTGGGGTAGAAATAGCCTTCTCCTTCAATCAGAAGAGATTGACGTGTCGATTTCTAATTTGTTTAACTTTTGATTTTTGAAATTTAAATTATTATTTTAATTTTAATTAAAACAATACAACTCAATTTGGGAATGAATAAAGTAATGATCTAGCTAACCTACTCCCCTACAAAAATTGCTTCATTGCAGATTATGTTACAATAGACAATATAGACTCTATTAAATCCATTCTTGTAAACCACCCAATCCTCCCACTGCACAGCGCGGTTCAACTTGTGGAGGAAGCCAGAGCTTTGACGGGCCCGCTGTGTCTAGTTATGGCTTGTTGGACAATTGCGGTGAAGGGCTGGGGTTAGGAAATGCTCAATTGTTGAGCCAACTCCTACATGTATTCCACTTATTGAACCCACCTTTTACACTGAGACCATTCTAAATGCGTCTCTCTTGCGTAGGCTACACACACCTTTCTCGGTACACATATCTACAGTACGTTCTGTGAAGGAGAGTCCTATATCGTCATGTGTTGTTTTGTTATTGTCCAGCTAAACAGCAGCTGAAGGCAGGACACCCACCCACCTTGTCTTTTCCTCTGCACTTCGAGGAACAGGGCATGACCCTTCCCACACTGTACCTCTCCCTCTTCCTACCGGGCTGCCCTCCTCTCACTCCCCCCTGTCTCTCTGTCAAAACACCACGTAAGCTAGAAGTCTGCACCACTGGGACTCACATGACGTCATACTGAATAACAGTCTTATAGATTCAATCAGTTGTCAATATTCTGTATTTGTTTGTTTTTCTGTGTTGTGTGTGTGTGTGTGTGTGTGTGTGTGTGTGTGTGTACATTTGTAACCCCCGTTTGTGATGCATCACCTCATAGGCTTAGAGGTGTGTGTGTGTGTGTGTGTGTGTGTGTGTTTGTGTATATGTATGTATGTGAGTGAGCTGAAGATGAATACATTTTTATTTGTAAGATAGATAGATAGAGAGATGGATTATATGGGTTGCTTTATTTATTTATAATAGTGTTTGGTCTTTTTCCACTCCTTTTTTTCATTTGATTGATAGTGCAGAGGGACTGAGATGAAATCGGGTAGGTGATAGGGGCATGACATGCAGAGAACGACCATGGGCTGGATTTGAACCCGGGTCTGCTGTAAAGAGGACTGAGCCTCTTTGTCAATAAAGAAACCCCCCCCCCCCCCCACAGGTTACTTTATTAACCCCCGGAGGGACATTAAAATGTCATAGCATGCCAGGTACATACAATAAAATACAAAGACCAAACACACAGGAAGTACACAACAAACACAACAAAAGTTCACAGGATAAGGATACACAAGGTATGCCAAGTGCTAATGGAAGTAGGCTAACTCATAAATGGAAGCAGTAACCCTAACTGTGCCTTTGTTTATGCTATGCACGCGTCCTTGCCATACACATATGTCTTTCAGCGTGAAAGCATGGCACGATATGTCTGTGTATGTTCGCGTGTGTGGTGTGTGTGTGTGTGCTGGTGTGTGTGTGTGTGTGTAAGTAAGTCCTTGACAGCATGCAACACTCCTTCCCCTTATCCAGCGAGGAAGCTCTTGAGGCTCAAGAGACTCATCATCCATTAACTCATAACTATTTAAAGGAAATGGGGGAAAGTTCACGTCCTCAGATTATTGTTGAAACTGAAGATTCCCAGAGAGCGACATATAGAGCACACACACACACACACACACACACACACACACACACACACACACACAACAAACACATGTGTATGTATGTAATATATACACTTCAACAGTGTTTCCTATCTCTATTTCTCTCTATCTCCTATGTTTACTGCCCTGCCGATGTATGTTGCCCCATGTGTGCATTTAATTGGTCATTTCCAGTGTTTGCATGTAAGGGGGTTTGATGTGTGTTCCTTTAAAATCCCCCAGAGTGCTGTTGACTGGAGTTCAGTCAGCGTGTAGACCTATAAAACCACCAGTCCCACCTCACGTCCCGTTCCCATTAGGATTCTGACAGCCATGTACAACATATCCTGAACATCGGCGCGTTTATTTGTGTGTAAATAATCTGGCAAACCCCAGCTTCCACCGTCACAATGGATACTTCAGTTATGTGACAATGATCAAAAGACTAAGATGACAGATTGAAGCATTAGATTCGCCCCTTTGCTGTGTGAGTGTGCGCTAGCTAAACGTTTTGTGTGCCGAAAGCTATTGTTGAGCTGTACAAAATGGTGCCATGGATGGTTAGCAGTGTCTCGATCTCCTCCTCGATTTTAAATTTGTCTTGTTTTACTTCATTTGCTTTTTGATTCAATCAATCAATCAACTTTATTCGAGGGACTCGAGGTCCATTTAAAAGACATACAACATACACGTTAAAGTGATTGTTATGGAGGTCAGTTAAAGTGACTACAAGGAACTTTTTTAATATTTCTGAAACAGTCTAATTTTTCCCACGAGACCATCAGTGCAAAGAATGCTATTTTTATATGCAGTAGGTTTTCGTGATGCCTTTGTCATGGGTATGCTCACCCAGGAACAACAGATGGCGTTGTAACAACAATTCTGCTTTTGTCTAAATGGGGTGCAAGAATTAACACAGAATTAACAGCTTCAGAATTTAAAACTCCATTGCCAAATACTGCTTCACTGTAATTGCTTCACTGCCAATACAGATTTTAACTTGAGATTTAATAAAATGAAAAATCCAAAATTTGGGGCATATTCACTTTCTTGCTGAAATGAGAACAACAATACCCTTGTGTCTGTGCATTTACTATTGCCTTTTGAGCTATACTTTGACCCACTGAAAAGTTCCATCTGGTGACATTTGCAAAGGCAAAAAGCTAAATTACTGTACATGAACAACAGTGTAGTTAAACCTACAGATGCAAATGCTATTGGCAAATCTGTACAACGGCAATCACATTCAGTTTTATAATCATTGGGCTACAATATCAGATACCACATACATACATACATACATCTTCAACCGCTTATCCGAAATCGGGTCGCGGGGGCAGCAGCTTGAGCAGGGAAACCCAAACTTCTCTTTCCCGGGCCACATCAACCAGCTCTGACTGGGGGATCCCGAGGCGTTCCCAGGCCAGTGTGGAGATATAATCTCTCCACCTAGTCCTGGGTCTTCCCCGAGGCCTCCTTCCAGCTGGACGCTCCTGGAACACCTCCCTAGGGAGGCGCCCTGGGGGCATCCTTACCAGATGCCCGAACCACCTCAACTGGCTCCTTTCAACGCAAAGGAGTAGCGGCTCTGCCCCAAGTTCCTCACGAATGACTGAGCTTCTCACCCTATCTCTAAGGGAGACGCCAGCCACTCTCCTGAGAAAACCCATTTCGGCCGCTTGTACCCGCGATCTCGTTCTTTCGGTCATTACCCAGCCTTCATGACCATAGGTGAGGGTAGGAACAAAGATCGACCGGTAGATCAAAAGCTTTGCCTTACGACTCAGCTCTCTTTTTGTCACAACAGTGCGGTAAAGCGTATGCAAAACCGCCCCTGCTGCTCCGATTCTCCGGCCAATCTCACGTTCCATTGTTCCCTCACTCGAAAACAAGACCCCGAGGTACTTGAACTCCTTCACTTGGGGTAAGGACTCATTCCCTACCTGTAGTAGACAAACCATCGGTTTCCTGCTGAGCACCATGGCCTCAGATTTAGAGGTGCTGATCCTCATCCCAACCGCTTCACACTCGGCTGCAAACCGATCCAATGAGAGCTGAAGGTCACAGGCCGATGATGCCATCAGAACCACATCATCTGCAAACAGCAGAGATGAGATCTTCAGACCACCAAACTGCAACCCCTCCCCACCACGACTACGCCTTGATATCCTGTCCATGAATATCACAAACAGGATTGGTGATAAAGCGCAGCCCTGGCGGAGGCCAACCCCCACCGGAAACGAGTCCGACTTACTACCGAGAACCCGGACACAGCTCTCGCTTTGAGCGTACAGAGATTGGATGGCCCTGAGAAGAGACACCCTCACCCCATACTCCCGCAGCACCCCCCACAGTATCTCCCGGGGAACCCGGTCATAAGCCTTCTCCAAATCTACAAAACACATGTAGACTGGATGAGCAAACTCCCAAGCTCCCTCTAGGATCCTTGCGAGAGTGAAGAGCTGGTCCGTTGTTCCACGGCCAGGACGGAATCCGCATTGTTCCTCTTCAATCTGAGGTTCGACTATCGGCCGAACCCTCCTTTCCAGCACCTTGGAGTAGACCTTGCCGGGGAGGCTGAGAAGTGTGATACCTCGGTAATTGGCACACACTCTCTGGTCCCCCTTTTTGAAAATAGGAACCACCACCCCGGTCTGCCACTCCTTCGGCACTGTACCCGACTTCCACGCAATGTTGAAGAGGCGTGTCATCCAAGACAGCCCCTCCACACCCATTGCTTTCAGCATTTCTGGACGGATCTCATCAACCCCCGGGGCTTTGCCACTGTGGAGTTGTTTGACTACCTCAGTGACTTCCACCAGGGAAATTGACGATGATCCCCCATCAGCCTCCAGCTCTGCCTCCAACATAGAGGGCGGGTTAATCGGATTCAGGAGTTCCTCAAAGTGCTCCTTCCACCGACCGACCACCTCCTCAGTTGAGGTCAACAGCGTCCCATCCTTACTGTACACAGCTTGGATGGTTCCCCGCTTCCCCCTCCTGAGGTGCCGGACGGTCTTCCAGAAACACCTTGGTGCCGACCGAAAGTCCTTCTCCATGGTTTCTCCGAACTTCTCCCACACCCGCTGCTTTGCCTCTGTCACGGCAGAGGCTGCAGCCCTTCGGGCCTGTCGGTACCTTGCAACTGCCTCAGGAGTCCCCCGTGATAACATATCCCGGAAGCACTCCTTCTTCAGTCGGACGGCTTCCCTGACCACCGAGGTCCACCACGGCGTTCGAGGGTTACCGCCCCTTGAGGCACCTAAGACCTTGAGACCACAGCTGCCTGTCGCGGCTTCAGCAATGGAAGTTTTGAACATCGACCACTCGGGTTCAATGCCCCCAACCTCCACAGGGATGCTCGAAAAGCTCTGCTGGAGGTGCGAATTAAAGATCTCTTGAACAGGGGCCTCCGCCAGACGTTCCCAGTTCACCCGCACTACCCGTTTGGGTCCCGGTTTACCAGGTCTGTCCAGAGTCTTCCCCCACCCTTTGACCCAACTCACAACCAGATGGTGATCAGTTGACAGCTCCGCCCCTCTCTTCACCCGAGTGTCCAAAACATGCGGCCTCAGATCAGATGATACGATCACGAAATCGATCATCGACCTTCGGCCTAGGGTGCTCTGGTACCATGTACACTTATGAGCATCCTTATGTTCGAACATGGTGTTCGTTATAGACAAACCATGACCAGCACAGAAGTCCAACAACAAACGACCGCTCGGGTTCAGATCGGGGGGGCCGTTCCTCCCAATCACGCCTCTCCAGGTGTCTCCATCATTGCCCACGTGCGCGTTAAAGTCTCCCAGCAGAACTATGGAGTCCCCTACCGGAGCCCCATGCAGGACTCCGTTCAGGGTCTCCAAGAAGGCCGGATACTCCGAACTGCGGTATTTCTTAAAGAGGACCTATTATACTACTTTTCTGGTCTTAATTTCTTGTTTTACACTGCTATAGAGCAACCTGACACGAATCACATCACAAAAAACTATGTAGATTTTCGGGAAGCTCTTTCTCTTATTTTGGCGATCCAGCACATCCTGTCAACACTTGAGTGTGTGTGCTTCGGCAATCTCCGCTCCCTCCGCCTGTGATCGGCCATCTCCGCTCCCCTCCCCCCCTCCTGCAAACCCCACTCCGTTGTGATTGGTTACCTTCCTTCCGGAACACTTTCAGTGGCGGGAAGCGCGAGCATGGACCTATAAGGGCGCGAGGCAGACGCGAACAGGGAAGTGACAGCATTACCATACATGGAAACATCCGCGTGGTGACTTCACAAAGTTACATGTGACGTCACAAAGTTACGGAAGGGTAGACCGCTTTGAACACGTGACTTCTCGACTGGCTAGAATAGTGTTTAGTGCTCTGCACAGACACCCCAGACGGTCAGCAGGGAATACGTCGAAATGCATGTAAGTCATTATTTGATAATTTAGTATGGTTAAGCATGACTATGAATCATCATAACAACGTTTATAGGTCATAAAAGTCAAAAAGCATCATAGGTCCGCTTTAAAGTTATTTTTGTCTTAATCTTTCGAAGAACTGATGACGTTCCCTCCTTGAGATTCAACATTCTTTCTTTTGTCTCTGCATTGTTGGAAGGATTGGAGCGCTCTCTTTCGAAGTATGAGAATAGAGCAGTGTAAGCCACTGTCAATCTATTGCAAGGCCACTTGACAGTGTAGTGTGCCTGTCCCACCTTGAGACTGATACTAAAACTAACATTTGTGAGTGATGATGGTAGCAGAACATCTGAAACTCATTCTGAACAGTGCGGTCCATTTTCTCTCATTTCCTTATTAATTATTTCGTTTTTTTCAGGATAACCTTTGTTACATAAATATTGCTTTGCAATATGTCTGAATTTTTCCACATCCCTGTATAGTCACGTAACATACAGTAGTACGAATGGAAATGAAGGCAGACAGTTCCCATGGTCACTCAACAACCAATAAGAAGAAACCGCTTCTCTCTTGTATGGCCTGGGAACGGCAGCGAACAAAACTGCAGCGTGATTTATTTAGTGGGATTTGAAGACATTTTCGTGAGACATTGTGACATAGTGTGAATGACAAAGAACTGGATGCTGCTAGACAATGCAAGCACATTGATCACTGTTATAAACTAAGCCCACGTTACCTGTCATCTACTGTAGATGATCAAATAGCAGTTGAAACGTGAATATGAATATGAAAAACAATAGAACAGGTCCTAAGGATCAGAAATGTATTAATACTCTTCCTAATGCTTTTGAACATGAACTAGCTTATTATTTGAGTTATTTATTTGATGCAGACATGTTTCTAACATTTTTTTGGCTTTGTTTGTATTATTTAAAAAGAAATCTGTTCACGCTCACATGAAATCAGAAATATAAAAAGGTGCACATTTTTGGCTCTAGATTACGAGCGATAGCCCACTTTCATATTCTGGCTAGAAAGTAAGCGCTTGTACTGTGTTGGTATTGAGTGAGGAGGCAGTAGTGTGTGTGTGTGTGTGTGTGTGTGCGTGTGTGTGTGTGTGTGAGTGCGTCACCCGCTGTCACACTGACACTGAGTGACTGAGCGCAGGGAGAGAAGTGCAACCAGAGACATGATGAGGATGCCTGTCAGTCTGAAGCAACAGGAAATCATCTGCATCTGATGTCTACCACTTTACACACACACACACTCACACACATACACACACACACACACACACACACACACACACACACACACGCCCTCACTTTTACAAAGGAGTGCACACAAATACAAGGGTATACTTACAAGCACACATGTGCACGTACACAAGTAGCCTGCACACTGTACAGTTACGCAGACATGCATACATAAAAATAAAATGGGGAATAGGGAATGAAATACACACACTTATATGCACACACACAGACCACATGATAGTTAGCTGTCTGAACTTTTGCTGAGCCTAGACTCTGTCAGAGAGAGAAAATGTGTGTAGTTCCCTTTCTATTGGTCATCACTTCCTGAGGAAAAGCATGACACACACATACACACACACACACACACACACACCAGCCTCTTCTCCTACCACACTGTCAGTTTGGTTGGTGGTCTGAGCTGATACTTAACACGGGAGAAACAGGGTGAGTGGACTGTCCTGTACCCTGTGTGTGTGTGTGTGTGTGTGTGCTTGTGTGTGTGTGTGTGTGCTATCATCCTTTTCATCATGTTGGATCAATGCAGGACCTGTTGATAGCTACAATTCATACATAGACCAGTGTACTGCCACTTTTCTCTTATAGTCATCTAGGAACCAGACATGTTCATCAGTAGGTCAACCTGGTTTGTTTGATGTGTGTGCAGAGTGCCATCACCTCAGAAACGTGCTTGGGTTTTGAGCACCAGTGACCTCAAAAATCTGAGGTGTATAGATTAAATTTTTTTTATTTTCCCCCAAAAGAGCAAAATGGTGACTAGATCATGTGAAGTGGATTTTGCTTCCATATTCTCCAGAAGGTCTTCTCTCTTTCATTTTACTCTTCTTTGTATAGGTTTTTGTGTAAATGTGAAATGCAGGTTCAGGTTGCTTTTTTCAAAAATAAAAACAGTAAGTAGGTATATTTCAGGGATTTCCGAAGCAAAAAGAGGAGCTTGCATTTTTGTTGATTCTAGTGGCACCTTTGGACAAATGCGTTAATGTTTTTACAGCAGCGCCTAAGCACCTGCCCGGCGGCGCGTGCATATGTTTAGGAAGCGAGTGATTTGTTGCATGGAGACACTATTTAGATGTGACAATGTATGTCATATTAATAATGGTAATATGCCGTTGATGAAGCAACGTCATCTTTGATTTAATATCATCTAGGAAACACAGGAAAATTTTTACCTGTGCAAATGTATTAATAATAATAGCATTCTTTACACTGATGGTCTCATTTGCTGTTTGCTGGTCATTTCTGATCATAACAGGATAAAATAAACAGTTTCATAAACATTTAAACGTTCCTTCGTAGGAGGCTTAAAGTCTATTCACGACTTCATAATCTATGATTCAAACCTGCATGTTCATGATTTGCTTAAAGCTACTACGAGTAAGTCGGCACGTTGGCGACACCTTTGAACAAAAGCGGTAGTATTATTACGACGCCAGCTGTCGTGAAGCTGTTTTGTAGCTCGTGCAGGGAGAGCAAGATTCAAATAATCAGGAAGCAATATGGTGCGTGGCGTGTCCGTGTGTTGAAAGTGTGAGGGCACCGGACTCTTTTCGGCTCCGTGAGTCTATGGGTGACACAGCATCAACTAATGCCAGTAAGTGCTAAACACACCTGATTGCAATGAGTTGATGCATTGTCACCTCTTGCTGAACGAGTCCCCGTGTCCTCACACAAAGCGAATGAATGAGAGATGGCAGTTAGTTAGTATGGATCACGATGAGGTAATGTGTTTATGTTGTAAATAATGACTATTTCCGATGAATAATGGTCATCTGATGATGCTGGTGAGGCAAAGTAAACTTTGTTTTAGTAGGCTACCGCTCATTCATTTAGGAGTAAACACTGCAGTCTAGTTTCGCTGCGTGAAATTGTGTATACGTTGCTTGGCAACGCCCTCCCGCCCGACTATCACTCTCCCTTTTAGCTTTTCTTCATTGCATTTTCTTTTTTTTCTTTTATGGTTCAGCCCCGTTATCAGTCATTATGACGACAAACAACTGTCTCAAACAAGGCTCCCGCTCCCCTTCCCTCACCTGGAGGGATAGGCTTCTCAATTCACGTTCCTGCGCCACGCTGAAATCTGTGACCAATACGGATATGTGACCATAGAGCATGCACGCGTGAACCGAAAATCGGACTAGGTGTACGACCAGATCAAATGCAGTAATAAAAACTATTTAAAAACGTCTTTCTTTGCACTGATGGTCTGGTTTGCTGTTAAAGGTAATTTATGATTATGAGAGGAAACATGAGGCTGTTTAAAAGATATTTAAATGTTACTCGTAGCCGCTTTAATATATAGATGAGTATGCTTTCTAAAATTGCAGAGAATTTCTGAGCATTTATAAGTAAGTGTTGCCTCCCCCTCAATCTGGCCTCACCCTGACCTGATGTTTATCAGCGATCCTAACCTTACAAGTTGAAAGTCTGATGAAAAGATCAAATAGAAAATCGTAAAGCGGTTATCTGTTTTACTCAGCCCCTTGCCAGGCAGACAGAGAGTGTGGTTTCTTTGGCTCCCCGCCATGCCAAGCTTTGAAGATTGATGAGTGAATTCAGTATCAAACCCGACAAGTGGGTTTAGAGACACTAGGAGACTCTCGTTTACTGTCGAGAGGGCAGTCCAGACCTCTGGCTGACACCTTTTTGTGTGTGCGCATGCTTTTCCATTACTCTCTTTACTTGATCACTTTGGTGGGGATGGGGAAGGCCCTTTCATGTAATTCTGCCCACAGTGACTTCACACCTGCGAGGTTTAAAAAAGAAAGAAAAAAAGTGCCAGTTTCCTGAAGAGTGAGGCAGGATGACAGCTTTACGAGCATATACGCAACATTGCAACATACACCTCTTTACACCGGGCTTTTTTTTTTTGACGAGTGTGAACCGAGCTCAGTAGTTAGCAGTTGTCAAATCAGCGGCTTACAAATAAAGCACAGCATTTTACCACAGGCCGTGATCTCTCCACTGTAATCCCTACAGGACTAATCAGGCGAAAATATCAAGCGCACCTTAATATTTTAAAAGGAATGGCAGGTTAGCAAGATGGAAGAAATGCATTGATTGTTTGTTGGATTGACATGACGGTGCCTGGCTGTATTGTTACATTTTTATTTTATTTTTTTTAATTGCTAATAAAAATGCAAGTAAATATATACAGTACATATATAAAACAAAATTACAGGGACTGTGAGGCAGACGTGCAGGCAGGCATATCTGTGTTTTAGGGAATGACACTAAACCACATGCTGTTTTACATGAAGAGGTCAGGAAGTCACAGTGCTCACTATCTCTCTCTGTCTATATCCCTCTCTCTCTTTCTCCTTCTCTCTGTTTGACACATACATTCATAGACGAGACAACTGTCATAATATAAAAAGGCTTACTGTGCGTAAAACAAAGACTAGACAGGAGATACTCTGCAACATTTCGTATTGTCATCAGAATGTTATAAAAGCAACAGCAAGAAAACTTGTCGAGTGTTAGACTGAGTTAAATTAAAGGGGGAGTCAGCAATTTTGCATAACGCTTGTTGTAAAATAATTTTTTTCAAAATCAGAGAATATCTCTAGCTCGATCTGCTACATAGAGTGTGTGCGTGCGCTGAAGAAGAAAAAACAGTGTTAATACACAAACAAGGCTCTGTAAACTGTCCTGTCAATAGCAATGTTGGGTCCCTTTGTTTGCGTAAACTGTTAACATCCTAGATTACAGAGCCTAGGCTTTGATTTAACACCAGTTTTTTTTTTGAGGAGTGAGTAGATACTCATTGATTTTGACCAAAAAGCGATTTTGACAACAAGCATTGTCCAGAATCACTGACTCCACCTTTTAAGCCTGTATGTACAACTGTACATATTTATAGTTTAAAAATTAATTTTCATGTGTATATATTGTATCAAACTTTAACAGTTCTCGTATGCAGCAACCCGATTCATTACTAACAAAAAAAAATCTAATCTCATAATACGTGTCAACCATGTCTGCTCTGACATTAGTGATGAACTTCTCAACATGGTTTGTATGCCAACAGAGAAGATAACAGTGTTAATGCCTCTGAATGCAGTGGGGCAGGTTTCAGCCTTTTGTCTCTCACTTTACTACATACACCAGACTGGCTTCTGTGCTCATTTCAGATACCACTCTCTCACCTTGTGCGTTTTTTTCTTCTGCTTGACTGTTAAATGACTTACTGTGTGGGAGTATGGGAGGCTACCACACACACACACACACACACACACACACACACCGTTGGAAAAATTGTTGACGACACTGAATATTTTCTGACTGGAGGGCTCATTCATTATGAGTCTTTTTAAAGAGTTTTTTCTTAAGCTCTAGAAGTGTCTTCGTTCTTTGAATTTTTTCTTTTGATATACTGTATACTGATTAAAAAATAAAGATGAAGAAGAAGCTCATTCTGCGCCGTAACCCGATACCCACCCAGCCTTTTGCTTCAGTGCGTTTTGGACCAAATGGTTGCTAATGTGAGGAAATATGAAAGTTAAAAAAAAACTATATTTTATTTTGTTTTGCAACTTTGTCCCCGAAGGAAAGATTTCACATCTCTCTGTTTTGACCCCTTTGCTTTCACCTCATTTCCCTGAACTACGACTTAAAAATATAATCATCCACCTCTCCTGTTGTTAACATTATACTATAATGATTTCTGTTTAATGGTCCCATAGCTGTTGTGGGTCCATCATTTCTCTCACTTTGTCAATTAATGTTTTTTGTCCATTCAAATATCCTCAATACTGTTAAAGGGATAGTTCAGGATTTTTGTAGTGGGGTTGTATTAGGTACTAATACATAAGGCTGACTTCTGCTACAGCTTCCAAACTTATTAAAATGACTGCGCTGACAGCCATCTTCACAAGGTAACAGAATAACTAAGTACCTCATACAACCCCACTTCAAAAATACTGAACTATCCCTTTAACGTGAAAATGTTGACGGTCTTAACTGTATGTGTCAGCTCACACACACACACACACGTATTGTACACTCCTACATTACCAACGGTGGACTATCCGTCTACATTGACCAAATGTGGACCTCTGTTTCTGGTATTTTAAAAATACAAAAACACAATATAAAATTGAATTACAAAGCGTTTTGTCATAATATTATCTTAAATGTTTTTTAATAAGTTGCCAAGAGGGGACTTGAATTATTTAGTGATATCTACATATCAAAGAAAGAGGTCACACAAAAACACACACACACAGACACACACACACACACACACACACTGCATACGTATGGCTTGGCGGTGCAGTAGCCTGCCAGACCTGCCTGCCAGTGTGCCGTTGGCCTTTGTTATTATGTCACTACTCTGAGGCAATAGTTGATAGAAAGTAAGTCCTCTTTCTCACTACTCCTAGTCTCACCTAGACAAGTACTCACAGGTGGAAAATCTGAGTGCTGGCAGAGGGGACATATACTCACGTGCGCACACACTCACACACACACACACACACACACACACACAGACACACACACACACACACACACACACACACACACACACACACACACACACACACACACACACACACACACACACACAGACATACACACACACACAGACACACATACATACACACACACAGACACAGAGGCATACACACCTTTGCAAACACAACACTCACCGCCTTAACCTTACAAACCATCTGTCACCTTTTATGATGTCTGACAGGGTGTTTGCCAATAAAGCACTCACACATACGAACATGTTTGATTCAGTAGATTTTTTTTACAGTTACAGCACAAACTTGTTTTTTTACCGTCAATTAGGACATGATTTAGGCAGCGAGCTTTGAAGCCTCTGGAAATCTGGTCTGAAATATTTACATAATGTCACTAAGCTTTTACATAAATCTGATGGTTTTGATAGAATGTTCGGGCAGCTTGATTGGTTCAAAATACCTATTGTGTCATAAGAACCACAGGAGCATAGCCCACGCCTCATCTAAATGGAATTTCTGTAAAGTTTATCAAACTTAAAAGACAATATCTTTATTTTGGATTGATACATATGCCTAACTCTTTTACAGAGGCTTACTGACACACGGCTAACTCCCAAAAGTACGTAGTTATAAGGATTTTCTGGATATCAATTTATAGTGGCTTTAATGGCAATTTGACCTTCTTCCTTATTTTCTCCTTTTCTAAGTCCTGTCATAAAGCCTGCCTTGTACAGAGCATGGTTTTCCTACGATAAGGGGTTTTTCGCTAACCCTCCAGGGTGCAGTAAGATTACTTGAAGTGGCCTGGGGACCCGCTCTCTTGTCACCCATGTCAGTTTACCCCTCTCACTCTTCATCTGGAGAGCAATCTATCTCTCCCACTAGAATACTGTCTCCATGTGATGACTCAATGCCAACCGGGACACAAGTCCTTCCAATGCTCCATCCGCAGTATCTTAAGTTCGGATCGGATGGCGACCGGCCAACAAGCGGGAAAATAACCAGGTTTCTCTGGTTATTAATAGTCAGCATATTCCCCTACAGCGGCTTCCAAGACGTGGTGGAAGCTGCGGACACACACACATGCACACACACACACACACACACACGCACACACACACACACACACGCACAAACACACACTCTTCCTCTTTCTCTCGCTTGCGCTGAAACAATGTCACAGTCGATGTGAATTTTAAGTGGATCCCCCCGCTGATTTCTGGTGCCACGGTCCAAACAAGTGCCAAGGAAACAATAAGTAGCTGAGAAGGGAGGATGTTTATTTCCTCACGGGGACTTTTTTCCCAAGTGATTTGGAGCCATTTCAAGCCATTTTTATACCTGGTGCTACTGTGCCATCGCAGCATTGCTATTTCAGTATTGTCCCACTACATAGGCTACTTCATCGCATTCTTTGGTGCATTTTTCTTTTTCCTAAATCAGGCACTCGACTTGAGATTGGTTGATTAGCGTGGGTTTTTTTTATTTTGAGATCCGGTGGATGTTACAAAAGGCCAGGTGGTTCAGAGCAGAGACCCTACACACTCTTTTGATTATTTATAAACTGTTTGCCAGTTTGCTTTTCCTTATCAGAGTTTCTTTATAGTTCAAATCAAGGTCAGAATTTCAAGTCAGAAATCGTCGCTTCCTCCGTCTAAAGTAAATACTCACTACCGCATTAGTTAAGTCCACTGCACAAAAAATGGTCCCCAAAAACTACAGTGCCCAGCTGAGAATGAAGCAGACTGCATAGGGAAGTCAGAAACACATCATTGGTTTTTGAACTTTTCAAGGGATTAGTTTAGTTTAGTAGATTTTATTTGGACACGAACCAGATGCATTGTTTACAGTGTGTTAGCATAAATGCTAGTTTACAACACCTGTCCACAGGAGGCTTTTTAAAAACAACAAAATAAAATAAACAAAACGGAAAAAATTTGAAAAAAAAGCATTTGTTGACAAGAACAAAAATATATATAGCCTACTATCTCCGGCCTTATCATTTATTACTTAAACCACACTTTTAGGAATAGCATTGTTTATGCATGGCCATAGATTCTCAAGAATATATATTTTGTATTTATTATTTATCTTTTTTATAGATTAAAACAGATTTAAATAAGTTACTCATAGCAGGGCCTGTGGTTTAGAAAATCCAATTTGCCTTGTGTGTGTGTGTGTGTGGTTTGCTTCTGTGTGGCCTATATTAACCTTCTGATGAGTGGACTTTGACTATTTCGACTGGCTCCCCTAATGTCTGACCACTCAGGTTAGCCTTCATTCATTTATATCAACATCACAGAGCTGGATACATAGCAGGAGCTGTGTGCTGGGAAAGCTGTTTCCTGGACTTTCTGAAGGTTGCTGGTGATGTACAATAGTTTATTCTCTTTAACAAGTTGAGATGGGGCGGCCCAGTGCCAACGCAACTCTTAATGAAACTGTCTACAAGGATCTTTCTTTTTTTTTTATTGTAGCGGCCCTGCAGTGTTTTGAAATCACCAGAGCCTGCTGTCCGTAAGATCTTTGCTAGCGCTGTGTGCATTTGTTTATGTTAAAGAGTGATGCAGGAGGATGCATCTAGATGAGATAATGTGTTTTATATGTGTCAGATTAATTATGGTAATATGACAATAATGACGCCAAGTAAACTTTGATATAGTACCGTTCAGGAAACACAAGATGTTTCTGCTCGGCCTGCTGTAATACCAAAATAGCATTCTCTTTTCACTGATGGTCTAGTTTGCTGTTACAGGTCATTTATGATTCTTAGTGGAAAAATTAGACTGTTTCGTTTATAAAAAGTTCCTCGTTGGAGGTTTAAAAACCTGTAAGATATTTCAGTCATTCAGAAGGTGCAGTGTGTTCCACTCCCAGAGCTTAACTCTTCCATCCTTGGCCTCAGACAGGCTCAAACTGTCCCAATCTGCTTTGCTCTGGTTAGTTAATCACACAGCCAGCCGCCCAAACAGCAACAGAGGAGGACGCTGTTATGAGCAGGAGAGACGTTCCTCAGTGCCAGAGTTCGTCTTGTACTCCCTGTGACACACAGCCTCCCTGTTTACTAGATAACGGACAGTCTGCAGGAATTAGCTGTGTGTGTGCGTTTGGTGTGTGTGTGTGTGTGCGTGAGTGCGTTTGGCGTGTGTGTTTGTGGTGCGTGTGTGTTTCCATTTGTGTGCTCTCTTTCGTATAAGTGTGGGCATATGTGTGCATGTGTTTTGGGCGTTTGTGTGTGTGTGTGTGTGTGTTTGTGCATACCGCATTGTTTAGGTTTCTGTTTTTTTTGAGCAGATATGTTTAATCATTAACACTATGTAATGTTCAACTAACTTGGGAGCTTGTCTGTGTTTATTTTCTTTTTCTCATCCTTTGCTTCTCTTTTATCTCATTCTCCCTTTTCTCCAAGTCTTCCCCTTCCTCCTACACTCCTTTCTCCGGTCCTTCTTGTTGTATTATTTTTATTTCATTCAACAAGGTCACATACAGTCTACAGAGGATATTGCATCATCTATCGCGTCACTGCCTCCTTCTTTAATACTGTATATCCTTTATGAAACCACGTTATAGTCTCATGGAGAATAACATTTATTTTCGCAATACACAGCTACAGCTACAGTGACAACATAAACACAAGACAAAAATACAAGTTCAAAATGCAGCCTATGTGAAATTTAGTAAAATACATTAAAATAATCACAATTCCATTGGATAAAAAAACACTAAAATTTGAAAATATTCAATATTACACTTTCTATTGGTGTCTGACTTCAAACTTCGGGGTGGCTTTGTGTTTATCTGATCGTATTTTACTGTCTTTAATTCCTCTCTTTTTATGTTTTTTGTTAATATTTTTTTTAAGGAACTTTGTAACACTGTTAAGAAAAGTGCTGTATAAATAAAATGTATTACTATATAATTATATTAACTGCTATAAATTGAGCCTCTCTCTCTCTCTCTCTCTCTCCTGTATGCAGACATGGTGGACACCCAGCAGCTCCTAGCCTGGCCCGTTGGTTTCAGTCTGAGCGCCGTGGACCTGTCAGAGCTGGATGACAGCTCCCACTCTCTGGACATGAAGCACTTGTCCACGTTAGACTACACCTCCATCTCCTCCTCCTCCGTCCACTCATCCCTCTCTCCCCCACTCCTCTCCTGCCTGTCTTCCCCCTCTGCTGCTGCCGGGGCCAACGGGGGTGTGGCCTGCTATGACCCCAGCCCACCACAGAGACACACAGAGCACCACATCACCAACATGGACTACACAAACATGCACAGCTATAGGACACAGCCTACCACACACAGTGAGTCCAAAGAAGGGGTTAATTAAAGGAACAGTTTAAAAAAAAGATTTTACCTTTTTTGCCTCACTCTCCTGCTCAAAAAAAGGAACACAGAAACCGTTTTCGGGAGAAAAAAAGCTTGAACTTTGAAATGAAAATTTTGAAAATGTTGAACTATTCCTTTAACCAGACTTTTTAAAAAAACATTAACTCAGTTCTGAAGGCTGCACACATAGCTAAACAGAAAATCTCACTTGCGGGGAGTAGAAACTGAATCATTTGCGACCTGTTTGAAGGACCTAGGGTTCTCACAGATGCAAGTGTACCACATGTAGAGAGGAGACGGTGTAGCAGCCAATAATGTAATAAAAGTTGATAATGTAATAACTGCCATTCATGTAATGATTTTTTCCATGTATAATTAATAAAAGCTAACAATGTAACATGATAACATTTCTGAACAAATAAGGCAATCACTGTACGCCCATAATGTAGAATAGGGCTGTTTATTTGGTCAGGTATTCAAGCGGGTAGTTAAAAGAGGCAATAACATGGAAATATGATACTTTATAGCCAATAAATCAAACGATAGAGTCAATATAGAAGTATGTATTACATTATCAGCTCACTTTATTCGATTTAATGACTTATTACGTTATTGTTTTAGAAATGTTATTGCTTTATTGGCAGGTTACTACATTAAAGAAAAGCAGGGGGCTTATAATGAGATAATTAAACCTGAAAAGGGGGTATTTGTGTACGTGGTGAAATAAGACATTCTTTTCGTTCTGTTTTTGTTTTTCTGTCCATCAGATTCTATCAAACTGGAACCCGAGTCTCCTCCACAGTATTCGGACAGCTCAGTGTTCTCTAAGCTCCAGGAGGACACAGCAGCGGCCACAGCAGCCCTGAACATCGAGTGTCGCGTGTGTGGAGACAAAGCCTCCGGGTTTCACTATGGAGTCCATGCCTGTGAGGGCTGCAAGGTAAAAGAGTGAGACAGGAAAATAAGATGTGTTAATATACTGTATCCATACAACACTTTTTTCATAATCAGTTCATTTGCAGATGATATATAGGCCTACGCTGCCTTTTGCAGCAGCAGAATAATTATTATTCATATATCATTGGTCAGTTGCTCAGTTTTCAAGACGTATTGTTTAGGCAAAATCATCTTTTTTCTCCCTACTATTCAGTGAGAGATGCATATTACGTCTTATATTGCAGTTCAAAGCAGTGGTGAAAAAATGTACTGCGGCTCTCAAAAAGGAACACTCAAGATGAAGAAAAAGAATTGACAGTCATACCACCTCAGGAAATGGTGAAGGGTGCAAACTATTTCAAATGGCTATAGTTTTTTTCTGTCTCTGCCAGTCTCCCTTTTTTTTCCGTCACGTGTGTCACTCTTCGGGTGAATGGTGTTGGTGGAATAAATAATTCTGTAATGCACAACGAGAGAAGTGTGCATTTTTTTTTTCTTTTATGTCTCTCACTTTAACCACAAGGCCCATCTATGTTCCACTGTGTGAGGGCTAAAAGAAAGGCGTGCTTGTATATATACGTACCCCCACACCAGCCCAGTCTGTTTGTATGTAAGTGTGTAGGGTATAAATAACTAATAGGCAGGGAAAGGTTTCATACACATTTTTCCATTTTTTTTTTTACCTATGTAGAGACATTACAAGAAATGATGCAACTCAATGCATTACAAGGCAAGGCAAATTTATTTATATAGCACAATTCAGACACAAGGCCACTCAAAGTGCTTTACAGGGGCAAGATTAGAATACACAATATACATTATAAAACTCGATTTAAAAACATTTAAAAGCAAATAAAATTAAAATTGCAGGTTAAAATGGAAACAAAAAAGTCTTCAGACTCGATTTACACTCAACAAAAATATAAACGCAACACTTTTGTTTTTGCTCCCATTTTTCATGAGATGGACTTAAAGATCTAAAATTCATTCCAGATACACAATTGTACCATTTCTCTCAAACATTGTTCACAAATCTGTCTAAATGTGTGATAGTGAGCACTTCTGCTTTGCTGAGATAATCCATCCCACCTCACAGGTGTGCCACATCAAGATGCTGATCTGACATCATGATTAGTGCACAGGTGTGCCTTAGACTGTCCACAATAAAAGGCCACTCTGAAATGTGCATTTTTTTGCTTTATTGGGGGTCTGGGGACTCAGAACCAGTCAGTATCTGGTGTGACCACCATTTGCCTCATGCAGTGCAACACATCTTCTTCGCATAGAGTTTATCAGATTGTCAATTGTGGCCTGTGGAATGTTGGTCCACTCCTCTTCAATGGCTGTGCGAAGTTGCTGGAGACGGCTTATGGTGGAGAAATGAACATTCAATGCACGAGCAACAGATCTGGTTGACATTCCTGCTGTCAGCATGCCAATTGCACGCTCCCTCAATGCTTGTGGCATCTGTGGCATTTTGCTGTGAGACAAAACTGCACATTTCAGGGTGGCCTTTTATTGTGGACAGTCTAAGGCACACCTGTGCACTAATCATGATGTCAGATCAGCATCTTGATGTGGCACACCTGTGAGGTGGGATGGATTATCTCAGCAAAGCAGAAGTGCTCACTATCACACATTTAGACAGATTTGTGAACAATGTTTGAGAGAAATGGTACAATTGTGTATCTGGAATGAATTTTAGATCTTTAAATCCATCTCATGAAAAATGGGAGCAAAAACAAAAGTGTTGCGTTTATATTTTTGTTGAGTGTAAAAGAACTGAGAGTTGCAGCAGACCTCAAGTTCTCTGGGAGTTTGTTCCATATTTTTGGTGCATAATAACTAAAAGCTGCTTCTCCTTGTTTAGTCCTAACTCTAGGGACTGTAAGTAGACCTGTCCCAGACGACCTAAGGGCTCTGGACGGTTCATAACGTATCAGCATATCAGTAATGTATTTTGGCCCTAAACCATTTAGTGCTTTATAAACCAACATCAGTATTTTGAAATCAATTCTTTGAGTGACTGGAAGCCAGTGTAAAGACCTCAGAACTGGGGTAATGTGATCTACTTTTTTGGTCCTAGTGAGGACTCGAGCAGCAGCGTTCTGAATTAGCTGAATCTGTCTGATAGATTTTTTTGGAAGGCCAGCAAGGACACTGTTACAGTAGTCAAGTCTACTAAAGATAAATACATGGACAAGTTTTTCTAAATCTTGCTGAGACATAAGCCCTTTAATTCTTGATATGTTTTTTAGGTGGTAGTAGGCTGATTTATTAATTGATTTTATGTGTTTCTTGAAATTCAAGTCGGAGTCTACAACAACACCAAGATTTCTGGCTTGGGGTGTGGTTTCTAACATAACGGATGTAAGCTGTGCGCTGACTTTTAATTGTTCATCTTTGGCACCAAAGACAATTACTTCAGTTTTATCGTTGTTTAATTGAAGGAAATTTTGGCACATCCAATCATTGATTTGTTCAATGCACTTACTCAGTGCCTGTATCGGACTGTAGTCTCCTGGTGATATGGTTATGTAAATTTGTGTGTCGTCTGCATAATTATGGTAGCATAATTTGTTCTTATTCATAATCTGAGCTAGTGGGAGCATGTAGATGTTAAATAGAAGAGGGCCAAGAATGGAACCTTGGGGGACCCCGCATTCAATATTTGTCCGCTCAGATGTGAAATTGCCTATTGACACATAGTAGTCTCTATCCTTTAAGTAGGATTCAAACCAGCTTAGTACAGTTCCAGAAAGTCCAACCCAGTTTGCTAGTCGATCTAGTAATATGCTGTGGTCAACTGTGTCAAAAGCGGCACTGAGATCCAGTAAAACTAAGACAGAACTTTTGCCACTGTCTGTGTTTAAATGGATGTCATTGAGGACCTTAACCAGAGCAGTCTCAGTGCTGTGGTGTTGTCGAAATCCTGATTGGAAGACATCAAAGCAGTTATTCATTGCTAAGTAGTTATTTAGCTGTTGATAAACAGCTTTTTCAATGATTTTACTTAAAAATGGTAGGTTAGATATGGGCCTATAATTTTTCATGAGTGATGTATCTAGATTGTTCTTTTTTAGGAGTGGCTTGATGACTGCTGTTTTCAGGGCATGTGGGAATACACCTGTCTGAAGGGACATGTTGACAATTTGTAGAACATCTGAGGCCATACAGCTAAAAAGTTTTAAAGAAGCCTGTGGGCAGAATGTCAAGACAACAGGATGAGGAGTTCAGGTGTTGTATAATGTCCTCCAGGTTTTTGTGGTTTATAAGATAAAATTCTGTCATTGCATTTGAATTGATTTTAAGAGGGAATACATATGTTGAACTTGGTATTGATGCAGTGACAGCTTGTCTAATTTTGTGAATTTTCTCAGTAAAGAAGGAGGCAAATTCATTGCAGGCCCTCGTGGAAAGATGCTCAGACGCTACTGGCACAGGAGGGTTTGTTAATCTGTCGACAGTAGCAAACAGGGCACATGCATTGTTGTTGTTTTTTGGTGATGATGTCAGAAAAGAAAGACTGCCTTGCATTTCTCAGTTCCGAGTTATTACAATGGACCCTAGTATAAATTCTATTCAAACGTCCATCAAGGAACTTTTAAATGTTTATGAAACAGTCTTATTTTGCCTCTTATAAATGACCTGTGACAGCAAACAAGACAATGAAAAAAAAAATGTATTTCGCTAATTATTAATACCTTTTGCCCCGGGTCCGATTTTAACCTGGGGAACTCGGGACGAACCGATTTCCAGCAGGCAGACAGGAACGTCTTGTGTTTATGAATGGTTCTAAATCATCACTGAGTGAGGGGCACACTTCTTGTTATAACTGCATCATCTGCAACTGTAACATTAATGGCTACAGCAGTGTTTTTAATATTTTAACAACCCTTTTTGCCATCTTCGATCACCAAATTATTACAATCAACTTGCAGCGTAATGGAATCAATTCACCCTTAAAGTGCAATGCCGGCCAGGGACTGTTGATTTGGCTCCAAGTTTGCGAGGGGCTTTTCTGTCCTATACTGCACCTTGAGCGGCTGAATGAAGCTAAGGTACAGTAGTCATTGTTCTGCGCTGGTCTCGGGGGACATGCAGCAGAAACGGGGGTCAGCCAGGCAGGCAAACGCTTAATTGTTCCAAAACAGAAAACATTCTTTATTGAGGCGGGGTCTTGACCCCCTTTAACTTCCTCCTTCTTTAAATAACCTTCAGGATTAAAAAAGGGAACGTATGTGTAGAACAGGAATGCAGATGCCAAACACAACACCAGAGTCCAGATGTTGATTTGTGTTCTAAAAATAAATAATAAATACCTTGCATACAATTTCCTCATAAAGCTTACAGGTTTTTCTTAATGGTGTCCATTGTAGTCTTTTTTGCAATTCATCTGGGGAATAGTTTTTCTAAGTCAGCAGCATTGACAAACACAACGAACATCAGCAAGCATCGCGTGTAGGAATGTGTGTGTGTGTGTGTGTGTGTGTGTGTGTTTGTGGGAGTTTGACCATGGCTGTGTAGTTAATAGATAAGCACACACAGCTCTTATGGCTCCCTTGGTCCTAAGGTTGAAAACATCAAAGCGCGAGTCCACCCTGAAACACAATCTCGCTCAGTTGGAAGTATGATTGACTTCCTCACTGATTAGAAAGGCCCAGGGTAATCTTATCAGCATCTATCGGTCAATAGTGTGTATGGAGCTTCGAACCTACACCAACAACATACTTCAGTCAATATTGGGGACATTTTAAAAACTAAAAAAAGATTGTTATGCCGTGGGTCTCTCCTCTAACCATAATCAATTGTCATTTCATGTTTTTGCCTATTTTCAACTATAAACAGATAGAGGTGTTTTCTGAATTTGTAAGGCACGTTAAGTAATAGTCATATTTTAATATATAACTTTGTCTTATTATACCTATTTAACTGATCCTTGTCAGTTTGCATCTGAATAGTTCTACTATCTTTAACCACACTTATCTCAGCATTAATGTCAAATGTGCCAACACAAGCAATTTGTTTCCCCTTTTCTCGAAGACACTAAATGTAATATTTCCAGGAAGTGGTAGTTCCAAAAAAGGTCCAAATGTCTTAGGCATTATGTATTATTAGAAGATCTTGCAGAAAGAATTGCAGTTTTGAGCTGCAAAAAAGCAGGATATCATTAATATCTACATCTTTTTCCTCTCTCTCTCTCTCTCTCTCTCTCTCTCTCTCTCTCTCCCTCCCTCTCTCTCTCTCTTCTAGGGTTTTTTCAGACGCACCATCAGGTTAAAGTTAGTGTACGACCACTGTGATCTCCACTGTCGCATTCACAAGAAATCCCGCAACAAGTGCCAATACTGTCGCTTCCAGAAGTGCCTCAACGTCGGCATGTCACACAACGGTAAGATGCCGATACTACCTTACAGTTTTTTTATTCAAGCTTTATTTGATAATACAGAGTTGAAATGGGGAGACACAGACAAAGAGGGGGGATGACATGCAGTAAAGGCCGAAATGGTACGCGCTCTATCCACTACGCCACCGGAGCGCCCACCTTTCAGTCTTTTAACATTATACAGTAAAAGCTAGGTCTTGAAAAGCTTCACTACAGGGTGAAAACGGAAGTCAGAGCTTCTGTGCATTCAGTTTGTTCTTTTATTTTCATGTCTTTTCTACAGAAAACAACATTCAAGCGTGCTATAAATACACAGATGCAGGTTAGAAAGTAAGATTTTTCTTTGAAATTGTGGCCCAGGAAATGTGTCCTTTTGCGAAGCCACCTCTTGTTGCCTGTGATGCCCTGTGTAGATAAGGCTACATCTTCACCACACTGCTGCCAATTTTGGTATTTGAGGTGTGGTGAAAATGTACGCAGCAACGCACACCGCTGCCTTAAATGTTGCCATGTTGCTTCCTCTGTGGTCTTGGGTCTGTATCACACCTGCGGCGCCATGCTCAAGTTCCCATCACTTGACGCAATGGTACCTGGCAACCCAACAGCATGATTCACAGATTAAATGGTGGTTGATGGCTAACTTTAACACCACATGATATCTCAAAACAAACTTTTTTTTTAGATGTTTTGGTCGAACTTGACGGAATATGTCAAGCTGCCGATATCACATGATCTCATGCTCATCTAAAGATCAAATTAGTTTTGAATTTTTTTTATTATCAAGAGACACTTCTTTAATCTTGGTAGGATGACAACTATGGTTGAAGATGGTATCCATACTCATACATACATACATTTTCACAATTTCAAGAATGCAGCACTAGACACTCAGGCAGCTTTGTACAATACAAAAAGTATATACTGTAGCCTATACAGTCAGTTACTGAAATTTAAGGACCACGTATTTAAGGTTTCATACAGGACATCATTATCACTCTCAACTCACAAGCAACTTTACTAGAAATTGCTATTGAAGTTTGTTCAGTGATAACACAACCCCTATTGTGCACACACTGTTAATAATAAATCTTTGAATAAATACAATTTCAGACGGCAAAAAATTATATGAAATAAACAAATCCACATGGGCATGCTTTGCTCAGCCGTGATACACCCACGCATCTTTTTTTTTGTTTTGTTTTAGTTTCACACCTATACCCGACAGGTCACGGTAGAAGTGCTGTGAATAGTGCATGGCTGGGAGGAACTGCCAACGCCTCACACACCCTGCCCTCTGTGGAACCATAGCCGGCCCGAGGCATAAGCGAACTAAGCGGCCGCTTAGGGCCCCCGACTGCCTGGGGGGCCCCCTAAAAAATAAAAATAAAAATAAAAATAATATTTTTTTAGTTTGTGTGTTTGATATTATCATCATATTATGCAAATGTGAGTTATCATACAAAAAAAGGAATACAATGTTTTGGTCTAGATAATTAATAGCCTAAAAATTTAATCAGTTCATTTGGGAGGAAATCCGAAATTATCTGATCATGTCATGTTCACATCCATGCACAGTGTGTATTGAGTTTATTCAAAAACAATTGGAAATGGGGCTGCCCTTAGTTTCCCATGCACTGTATATAGTCTATAGCCTATTTCAGCCTTGTCTGTGGAAAAAAAGATACAGTAGCTGGACAACAGAGTTCTTCTGCTTCGTTCCTTACACTGCATTTAAATGCATTCACTATATTACAGAGAAATATGTCCCGTAAAAGAAAAAGAGCTCCAAGCCCAACCCAGAGGACCCTCCATAATATTTTATTTTATATTAATATTTTTATGGAAAATCCATGTGTCCTTCTTCAATAGCTTCTAATTCATCAGACCCAGTGTGTCCAAATAATTTGTTCACACAAAATTTCTCAGATTTAGCCTCTTAATTTTCCTCTCAAAGTGCACCAGATTCATGCATTTCACTTTAAAAAGGTTAAAAAAAATCTCCCGGGGGGGCATACCCCCGGACCCCCCTAGGAGGGTCTGAATCTCGGCTGTCTAATATTTTCGCACAGCCGCACAGTGGAGGCACTAGTGGAAAGCACTGGGTGTGTGAATGATATTGAACAAAGATCTATAATTTCAGCAGCGCTAACATTGGAGAGGGGCCCCCTAATCATATTTCGCTTAGGGCCCCCTGAAGGCTTGGGCCGGCTCTGTGTGGAACCATCAATCATTCTCTCTCAGTCCAAACCCAGCTCTCTGCTCAAGCTGCTGTGTACATTCACAAGCATCCTCTGATGAAAGGTGTTCGGTGGATGTAAAAAAAAAACTAGCTCCAATTATGTACAACAAATGTACAACTGATCTCAGGTATGATTGTTGCTGCACTACATTGTGGTAACATAGTTCCATTGGTAATCCTTTACAATGAGGGTACATTAATTTACTTTGTCACCAACAAAGTACTGAGAATGATACAATTACATGCATTACAAGCATCACATTCAAATACACATCAACTAAACAAAGAAATTATGATAATAGTATAAAGACATAAGATAAAATAGATTACATTACTACATACTTTCTTGTGTGAAACATCTTTGTATAAACGTGACTGTTCTGTGACAGTTTTTTTTGTTGCCTGTTCTTTTTTGGGGCCACTGAGTTGCAACAAACCCGTTTTTATATAACGTGGACGTCGTGGGTGTATGGGCGTGTGACAGTAGTGCTGATTGACATTTCCCATGACTCTCCTGATAGTTTTTTTTGCACGTGTTAGGGTGGGACAACTTCCAACGTGAACATTTTTTTGCTATATGTTGTAATTCTCAGCCTAGCACGACTTGAGCATTAGAGTCCAGTGCTGCTTTTCATTCAAATAAAAGTTCCTCTCACTCTGTACTGTATAAGGATGTGATGGACTCGGTCTGACATGATGAATAAATCAGCAACATGAATCATAATAACACTGTCAAAACAATGGCCCCATCTGGTAGGATGGCCTAGAGGAAGAGGGGGGCCGACCAGTAACCATGAGGTCGCTGGTTCGATCCCCGGCACCGGACAGGAAGGTGTTACCTGTAAAACTAGAGGTGGCTGGTATGACATCTACGGTGCCCACCATCTCTACCTTTGTGTCATTGAGCAAGGCACTTAACCCCAAAACTGCTCCAGGAGCGCTGTACTATGGCTGACCCTGTGCTTTGAACCCCAGTGTGGTAACTTGAGAGGGGAGATGTGAAAAGACACATCTCAATGCGCCTTGTGTAAATGACTAATAAAGATAACTTAACTTAACTTACACCTGGTATCAACACTTGTGTCTGCTGCTACATATATAACATATGATTTAAATTTTTACAACATGCACATTTTAGATGCTTATAAACCATTATCATTTTCATCAGGTGGAGAGTTGTATAAGTGGTTATGTGTGGATCAATAAAAAGAGCACTGCATTGGAGGCACAAGGAAATCTGGTTCAATTCCTACAGTGTCTCCCCACCACCCCCAGTTAAACAGCTCCATTCATTCATTCATTAAAAGTGCAGTCAGTGATTCTGGAGAACGCTTGTTGTCAATATCCCTGTAGGTTTAAATCAGTGAATATCTCCCCACGCTCTGCCCGTCTATACTATGTGTGTGCTGAACAATTTTTTTACTTTTCTTTCTAGTTTGAATATCCAATAAGTTTTTGTTTGTTTGTTAAACTCAAATCCAAGTAGGATTCAAAGCTCAAACAGCAAAACTACTTAATACTTAAAGTATATCTCTAGAATTTACATCAATAATTAGTCAACTAGTTTTTTTTCCCTTTACTGCCACTTTATGCCTCTGTCCCTATTCTCCCCTATAGCCTTGTGTGTGTGTGTGTGTGTGTGTGTGTGTGTGTGTGTGTGTGTGTGTGTGTGTGTGTGTGTGTGTGTGGGTGTTTATTTATCAATGATTGCCATCTCAGAGTGCATAGACCTCAACTGATTTCCCCTCCAACCTGCTGTGTCACCGTTGCGGGCGCGCTGCCAGCCAGTTGGCGGTGGTGGTGGTAGGGTCACTTGAGTTTGTATTCATTTGCCTAAGGTGTGTTTTCACTACACAGTCAGCATTACACAACCACATTTATGCACGGTGACGTAAAACACAGAGCTTAGGCTTCAATAGAGAGAGAGATAATTAATGACTTCCACTAACTGACCGTTTCGTAACTCAAATTTCAGTGAGGTTACAAGGACTATTTTCACCATGAAATCGGAATAAGAGTTACTCCTCTTCTGAACGAAATGCATCTTTAATCAATTTTTTATAACTTGTGTAGTGGACAATCTATTGTGTAATGGTTATCGTCTTTCGTCGAACACTATCAAACCACTTTCCAGGAAGTTATTGAAATGATTTACTTATTTTTTTAAGATCAATATGGAAGCTAAATAGAAAAAAGTCAAAAAGAAATGGCATTAATACAATGTTAATTTAAATTGGGTACTTATTGTAAATCCACAATGTAATAGAAAAAACCCACAGGTGAAACAGGGAGGAGGAAAGAGAGTTTTAAAAGTGTACGACAGGTGTTTTGCAACCAGCTGTGAAAACATCATTACTTACTAATAAAAACACCTTAAGGCGTTTACAAGACGAAAAAACTCATTTTAGGAACGCCTCATGAAACCACATCAGTACATTGTTGCCAGCGGATTTTCCCTTCCGCTAAACGATTGTGTTCAGAAAAGACAATTGAGGCAAACTGTGAACCACCATAGGTTGTTTTTACCTCAAAACTGTTAAGAAATGTTGCAGCAGTCTCCAGTTATACCTTTTTTTAGGCATCACATTATGGGCCAAACAGTTATTTACGTTATATTTGTTATTGGTTAAGATATTTTATAGGTTATTGGTGTTACTACATTATCGTCTTTTATTTCATTAAAAACTGAAACGTTGGGGGCGCCCTTAGCTCAGTTGGTACGGTGTCCCTCCCCTCCCCCCGGGCCGGGCCCAGCAGCAGACCCGAGTTCGATTCCCGCCCGCGGTCGTTCTCTGCACGTCACTCCCCTGTTTGCCCCATTTCACCTCTGTCTCTCTGCACTATCAATAAAGCATAAAAATGCCCAAAAAATTTCAAAAAAAAAAAATTAAACGTTACACAATGTTATTGGCAGTTATTACATTGTTGGCTGCTACAAATGTTAAAGAAATATAGCACTAGATGGACTGTAAATGAAATTGTGTGTGTGTGTGTGTGTGTGTGTGTGTGTGTGTGTGTGTGTGTGTGTGTGTGTGTGTGTGTGTGTGTGTGTGTGTGTGTGTGTGTGTGTGTTTGTGTGTGTGTGTGTGTTTGTGTGTGTGTGTGTGTGCGCGCGCGTGCGTGTGGGTCTCAGTATGCCTGTTTGTATGTGTATGTTATTCTCAGTGTTATCCTTTCTTACAGTGTGTTCCTCTGTGTATGCTATTGATACACTGTATCCGCCTGCTTTCAAACCTGTGTCCATCTGTGTGCACTACTAATGTGTGTCTGTCTTCCCTTCTTTCCCAGCCATTCGTTTTGGCCGGATGCCCCAGGCGGAGAAGGAGAAACTGCTGGCAGAGTTTTCGTCTGACATGGACCACATGCACCCTGAGGCAGCAGATCTGAGGGCCCTGGCCCGCCATCTGTACGAAGCATATCTAAAATACTTCCCCCTCACCAAGGCCAAGGCCAGGGCCATCCTCTCTGGGAAGAATGGAGATAACGCGGTAAGCAGCACTGCCTCCGTTACACTTTACTTAGATTTTTTTTGGGGTGTGTGTGTGTGTGTGTGTGTGTGTGTGTGTGTGTGTGTGTGTGTACAAATGAAATCGACAGGATCTCATATTTCGAAAAAAAGAAAAAGAAAACTGGTATAGGACACAGAACGCCGTCTTGAATCTCTATATTCTTACTTTTTAAAGGTGGAGTCAGCGACTCTGGAGACCACTTTTGATAAAGCACTTTTTTTATCAAAATCAGTGAATTTCTCCACACGACCCGTCCGTACTGTGTGTGCAACAATGCCAGTTTACAGAGCCTAGGCTGTGTATTAACACACAATACGGACAGGTAGCGAATCCTGAGGAGATATTCACTGATTTTGACCAAAAGATATTTTGACCAACAAGCTTTTTTCCAGAATAGCTGACTCCACCTTTAACTCACAGCTACAATTATCATGATTTTGTCCTACCTTCAACCATGAATGAAAAAAAGAACAACATAAAAACAATACCTGTTTGAATTGAAGGAGTGTAGAATCTTTAAACTCAAAGAAAGTCAAACTTTCCCACTAAAAAAAAATTTACCTTTTTTTCTTGCCAGCATTGTCTTCACGTTACCACGCTCCGAAATAGTTGATCTTTTCTGGCTTTTTATTGCCGCTCCAACAGGAAAAGTGGATTGACTGGTTTCTACATGACATGGCTGTTAGAGAACATCTCAGGTTACGGTGGTCAAGCTGTGCAACAGAATAAAACTGTTTCTCAGCGCTCTTGATATACAGTAATGCCTTCAACATTCCCACTCGACATGTCAAACTAATTTATGGAGACATTTGGTCATTTATACAAGTGGACTGTAGGAAAATGTGTCGGCCAAAACAATCAAAATGTGAGATATCAGCTATTTTCTGTGTTTTTGTTACCGAAGATGTTGAGATATTGAATCGCAGTATTTCAAAAGAGACTTCAAAATCAGGAAATCCTCCACATCAACTAAATAACAAGTGGCACATAAAATAAAGCTTAATATTTTATGATCCACAAAATGGTGAAATGAAAACTAATTAGAAGCGATATAATGTAAGGGGAACTGGAAACAAGCGGAAGATTACAAAGTCAGCAAGTAGCCTACGTTTGTTAATAAATTCAACTTTTCATGTTAGTGAATGAAAGTGCTTTTTCTTCTTTAAAGGTGATATGAGGAACTTCTAGATATTTCTGAAACAGTCTAATGTTTCCTCTGATGATCATACATTCCATGTAACAGCAAAATAGATCATCAGTGTAAAGAATTATTTTTTCAGTTTTTCTTAATGCCTTTGTCATGTGTACGCTCACCCAGGAACAACAGCTGGCAAAGTAAAAACACTACCGCTTTTGTCCAAAGGGGTTGCAAGAATTAACACAAACTGAAAGTTTCTCGGAGCACCTTTAAAAGTTACGCAGTCGTGCTTTATATTTGACAGTCCCAAACGTCCATGCAAACCTTCCTATACGGTAGTTAAAAATTATTCCTGTTCAGGCGATTCCACCAGCCGCACTTACTTAATTCACTTTCCCAAGACATGATTTTTCATTTCATAACATTTTGTGAGAATTGCTTGCTGTCATTCCCTGTTGAATGTACCATTATTCATTTTACCATTATATAAAAAAATAAATGGACGATTTAAGTCCATGAATGGCAGCATTCATAATTCAGGCCAGTACACGTCTTTCGCCAAAAGACATAGCGCGACTTTAATTCAGTTAAGCTTCATTTACCTGGGAATGGTGTTTTCACCTGCGTCATCCGGCTGCTGACATTTATTTTTCTTTAGCCATCAGACGTATAAAAATGTGTAGTGTTTGCTTTAGTGGGTCTGGGTGAATGAGCCATGACCAATGTGCATAGACACTATACGTGAGAGATATGTGATACAACACCTGTACTTACATGTCCTCAGAAGACCTACAGTATAGAGGCTAACACTTCTACTCCCTCTGTTCTGCCATTTTACCTGCAGCCTTTTGTCATCCATGACATGAAGTCCCTGATGGAAGGAGAACAGTTTATTAATTGCAGACAGCTACCCAACCAGGATCACCAGCAGCAGACACCCGCTCTGACAGTTGGACACGGAGGTTAGAAGCACAAATGATTTTTCATTGAGATGTTATCAAGTCTGTTATTATTATTAAAAAAATAACATTGAGTTAATGGCCATTAGACGCAAACAGACAATTGTCTAATGTTCTACTTACCTTACGTAAACAAGGTTAATATTTTTCTTGTACATTGTGCCGGTTCAAATAAAGTAATAAAAGAATAGCGAGGTTGGGTATAATAAACACCCAAATGCACATTTTGATCCTATTATTTATACTAGTATGAAAGAAGATATAAAATAGATTAAAAAAATCATCTTAAATTGAACATTTGCTGATTCCAGGCCCATTAGGAGCTCACCTGGGCTCAGACTGTGGTGTGTTGGATGCTCTGGAGCTGAGGTTCTTCTACAGCTGTCAGTCGCGTTCGGCCGAGGCTGTGAGGGAAATCACAGAGTTCGCCAAGAGTATCCCGGGCTTCATAGACCTGGATCTCAATGATCAGGTAAGAGAGACACATGAAAACGGCTCAAACCTGTGTATCAGGTCAATGACTATTAGGGGTGGTGACAAAAATCTATATCCTTCCTTCTGAGATTTTGAGTCAAAAATCAATTTCTTATTTTATTTTATTTTTTTATATGTATTTCGCTGACGCCTGTAATGTTGACTTAAAATCACATGCGTTACAAGCTTCACATTAAAATAAACATAAAATAAAGATACTGTAGATAAGACATGGACTTTATTTTGCCACAAGGCACACCTGTGCACTAATCATGATGTCAGATCAGCATCTTGATGTGGCACACCTGTGAGGTGGGATGGATTATCTCAGCAAAGCAGAAGTGCTCACTATCACACATTTAGACAGATTTGTGAACAATGTTTGAGAGAAATGGTACAATTGTGTATCTGGAATGAATTTTAGATCTTTAAGTCCATCTCATGAAAAATGGGAGCAAAAACAAAAGTGTTGCGTTTATATTTTTGTTGAGTATATATGAAGATGTATGACTGTAAAACCATACCTTACCTGTTGTGGTTATGAGATATATCTATTGACTATCCGCTTCTCATCTCAACCCTTTTCCCCCAGGTGACGTTGTTAAAGTACGGAGTGATCGAGGTCTTAATCATCATGATGGCTCCGCTCATGAACAAAGACGGGACGCTGATCTCCTACGGGCAGATCTTCATGACCAGAGAGTTCCTCAAGAGTCTGAGGAAACCCTTCTGTCAGATGATGGAACCAAAGTTTGAGTTCTCCGTCAAGTTCAACGTTCTGGAGCTGGATGACAGCGACATGGCTCTGTTTCTGGCTGTCATCATCCTCAGCGGGGGTGAGTGGGGTCTTTATTTTTTTTTTTTTACGATAAGATTTATATTTATTTGAAGGGTAAACCTCTTGAAGTGGATCGTCTCATTTGCAAAAAAAAAATTAAACATAAATATACAGATAATTCAAAACACAAAATACATTTGCACATTCAAAAAAGCTCTCCTAAGCCTAACTAATCCAAATACCCACTGACATTTCGAAAAAAATTAAGTTAATAATGAATATTTCCCAGCTTATAGGGCAGAAATACATGTATACGATATCTCATAATCTTAAGCAAACAAGGTTTTTTCATTTATCTAATGAACTTGAACTGTAGATGACACAAAAGATCATGGCAGCAGTTTAGGGTGAATATTTATTGTGTGGTGGCTGCTGTTAACAACCTTAAAGTAGCATTTTACACGCCATCCATGGCCAGCCTTGACCCATTTATCAGTTCACTCATAGGCACGCGATACTATTGAAAACAAAGTGGATAAGAGCTGAAGGTGAGTCAATCGGTTTCACGTGAGAACAATAAACAGCGACCTCATCGGATTCTCCCCATTTTCTTGACCAAAATTTAACACATTTTGTCAACGAACGAAAAAATATATAGATTACTGTTTTCTAGACAGCCATTTGAGCCACTGAAAGTCATTCAATTTTTTTATATTAAAAATGCAGTATGAAGGTTCCAGTGTCAGTGAAGCATCATTCCTCTCTAACCTAAACCCACACATTTTTTTCCCCTCCCTCGCTCTCATATTCGAACTCTCACTATATGGTGCGATATTGCCGGTTAGCGTGTGGCTACTTGATAAAAGTCTGGCCTTGAACCTGATGAGGATTAAAACCACACATTTAAATCAATTATTAACCTACACGACAAAGATTATAGCGTTCCGTTGAGATAAGAAGGCTTTTGTAAATAATGCAATAATACAGCAAGGTCCGGTCATAAGAGAGAGGAAAATTTGTCGAATGTTTTGAGCCGATAGAAATGCTGACCTTACAATATATTAAAAAGTTAAATGTCTGTCTTCATTTTTGATTTTTGATGCCAACTAAATGCCTACATTTCAGCCAACTACAACTAATTATCTTAGTTGACTTGACTTATCACTCCTATCTAACGTAATTATAAGTTTTGAGTTTCTACGTACTATGACTTCCAAAAAGTAAACGTTTTGCCAGCTCGTTATTTTTTGTTCAGAGAGTTTTTCAGACAGTTTTTAACACTGTTCAAAGTTTGATTGAATCAACATTTTGACCGACTTTGTTTGTTTTTTTTAATCTGTATTACAGAGAATTTGTTGGTATTGTTTGGAAATCTTATAACGTAGAAAAAAAAAATTTTTACATATGAAAGATACATTTTCATTAGCTATGAATGATAAGTTATCTGAACAAAATTAGTTGGCTCAAATGTAGGCAGTTGCCTTAATACTTCAGAGTTGGCCTCAAAAGATGCAATCATGCCTGATGAAGGTCTGTTAACCGTATTTAGAATAATTTATCAGCAAGAAACAAGACAGTGTGCTGGAGTTTTTTTCTACTGTTTATATTAGCACCACTTAATCTTATTTACATTTGAGAATGTACATCACCTTACTCCTCTGTCTGTATATTTTTACCATGACCACTTCTTTTCTTAACTCATAATGGACGTCCTCACTATAGAAAAAGTCACTGATTTGTCCCTGTCTCCCTCTTACCCTCTTCAGACCGGCCAGGCCTGCTGAACGTGAAGCCCATCGAGCAGCTCCAGGAGACGGTGCTCCACTCTCTAGAGCTGCAGCTGAAGCTCAACCATCCAGACTCTCAGCAGCTCTTTGCCAAACTGCTCCAGAAGATGACAGACCTGAGACAGATCGTCACCGACCACGTCCACCTCATCCAGCTGCTCAAGAAGACAGAGGTGGACATGTGCTTACACCCACTGCTGCAGGAGATCATGAAGGACTTGTATTAAGGATGTATGTAAATGAAAGAAAAAGGGACAAGTTGGATTGGATGGATGGAAAAAAGAAAGAGAGAGAGAGATTTTATTTTTCCAAATCATGACTTGTGAAATGATGATGAGAAAAAGCACTTTGTGTTGCTGGTAAAGAAAAAAAAAGAAAATTCAGCAAAAAAAGGGAGGGATGGAGGTTGCCGGGCAGGCTGACTGAAATTGAGAAAGAATTGAATTGAAGAACAGGAAAAGCGAAAATCAGGGAGAGAGAGCGAGAGAGACACAATCTGTTAGATCTTGTCTAGACAGCAGCATGATGTGAATAACTTGTGGGGTATGCGCAGTCATTTAGCCATTTGCTGAGCCTGGACATTTTGTGAATGAGTAGGCTAGTAGGCCGCCAACTTAAATATGAACCATGGTTTGCACCTATCAGGGGCGGGTGCCTATGAGTGGGGGGGACTTTTCTTATTGGCAAGCTAAAGCTTAAAAACATGGGTTGGTGCTCAACACAGCTATTGATGCTTCAAGAGCCATGAGGAGAAATGTATCACTGTGAATATTTTTACCAAGTGTCACACACACTCACACACACACACACAGTACAGAATGTGATGTCAAATGCGTGGCTAATCTTACAACAACCGTCACAAGGCAGCAGCCGTGTGTACTTGCTTCAATACCTCTGTGAATTTTTTTATTTTTTTTTTCATTTAACTTTTGTTTATCCTCGAGAGACCAATTGAGGGGTGACCCTCATTTTCAATGACGTCGAGTTCAAACAAATTCCAAGGAAAAACAACAATACATAAACAATATTCAATGCAAATACATCAAATACACAACAACAGGTGAAGAGAAGAAAAAAACAAAAAACAAAAAAACAATTGAAACATTTACATAGTGGTGAAGAGTGGCAGCAATTAAAATTAAATTAAATGGGTGAAAGTACAATATAGCCTAATTAAAACAGTTACAGGTAGAGTTTGGCAGATTTAAGATAGTTTGTTTAAATTGATTAAAGGATATGAAGGTATTTAGTTTAATTTGTTGCTGTAAGTTGTTCCAGGAGTCGGGGGCACTGAAGCTAAAAGCTGTCTTTCCCAGCTCAGACCGGGCTTGTGGGACATAAAGCATGAGCATGTCAGTGGAGCGGGTCTGATAAAGCCCATCTGAAATTTGCAACATTTCTGTTAAATAACGAGGAAGCTTCCCGGTCAAGGCTTTGTAAATAAAAATATGCTAATGTGCGTCACGTCTCTCTTTAAGGGAGTACCACCCAACCTTTTCATATAAAAGACAATGGTGTGTGTCATAAATGCATGAACGCTCTCACACACACACACACACACACACACACACACACACACACACACATACACACACACACACAAACACACACAAAATCATTTTCTGTTTTGGCATCAGGGCGCTATCTTCATTTTTAATCAGCTTTATCCAAAGACAGATCAGATTATTGCGTGCATCATATTTTAGTCTCAGTCGCCAGCAGTGAGTGTGAGAATGTGTGTAACGCCCACATTACCAATGTCAGCTCTTATTAGAAAAACTGAAACAGTATACGCCGCAATGTGTCTTAAAGATTTGCTGTTTGACCTTGTATTTTGTGTGTGGAATAAATGCCGTTGAAATAAAAAAAAACATTCAATATATTACACAAGTATAATGTTTAATATATAATATTCATATGTATTATTTTTGTATGGATGAAATTTTCAAAAACCGCAATTGTCTTTCTCAGCCTCTAGATGTTTTATTTCAAATTATTTTAAAAAGCGGTTGAGTTTTACTATGGAATTATTTTGTATATATGCAAAGTGTCTGAATGATCAGATGTTGTATGTTTGTGTATTTGTTTGTTCTGGAGGGAGGGGGGGGGCAGACCAAAGGATTGGATTAATACCAACGGGAGGGGCGGAGGGTGGGAAGAGAATTTTTCTTTTGTAAATAAAATATTTTCTAACTTTTTATTTGAAATCCGTCTCATGCTTGAAGTAATAAATCCCAAGTCGACTTCCAAGTGTTACCATGGAAAATGCTTTCCTAATAATGTCTTAAAACAGCCTGCCAAACTATTGAAATCTGTGTTTCTTTTTATGCAGCAGTCATGACATCAGCTGTCCTCCGTGTCTCTTACAAAACACTCACACACACCCTGAAGCCGAAACGATTGCAACATCTGAACTCTGGTGAATCAATGCGCCAAAAGACCAAAGTCTGTGGATATTACAGATCTAAATCGGCACGCTGGGAGGTTGGGTTTTATTATTTTAGTTTATTAATGTTTTTTGGACACCATATTTTTATCCCATTTCACTTTTTACATTTATCAAGAGAGAGACAGAGAGGGGGATGTGATGCAATAACAAGGTCAAACTAACTGAAGACTCTGCAGTGAGTCATCAGGTCAACTTAACATAGATTCTGAGTTTTCCTATTGTCTGGCGCTTTGCCAAGTTACTTGTCAGATGCTTCACTTCTTGTGTAAGTAAGTATTTATCTTCAGTAAAATTCCACGAATCAAGTTCGACAAATATTGGAGTCAGTGGAAATGAGATGTTAGTCATTAGAAGCCACTGAATAAGGTACGATTAAAACACCTATAGGTGATGTTTAATCAAATTATATAAGATGCATGCTAAAGATGTATTTTTGTGACCACATTTTTTATTCTTTTTTAAATTAAAGGACAGACCAATATAAAATGTTTTCAAAGGCCACCATAAAGAATGAATTGGAAATTCAATGTTGAGAATACATTTGACCTTTCAAGACTGCAGTAAGGTTAAAATGAAATTCACAGATTCAAACATCCGGGATCAATAACTCATAAGCATAACATTAAAAAATTAATATTAAAACACAAACAATAAAGATGATAGGTCCTCAATATGCCTACTCCTGTGGCAATCACTGGTTTGACCTGAAAGATGACAGAGATGACTCTGTGGGATTTGTCAATACATGTGCCATTCCCTTTTCACAACACGTCTTCACTCGACACTTTGTCAATAGAATAAATATAAAGGCGGTGGTGCTGCTTTGAGAGGAAATCCTGCACATGCTTGTATTTATTTTAACACCTTGTCTATCAAAAGATGCCTGTTAGACAGTCCAGTTTACCCTGTGCATGCATTGTGCTATATGTAGCTCTGCTTCCTGAGGTTTTCCCACGTCCCCGATGCACCCACTTACACGTCAACAACATTGTATCTGATATGACAACATGTAAGAATTGAAACATTTGTCACATATATCCATTTTACTGTATAATGTGTGCAGACATATGTGGATGTAAGTGTACATATATTTCTTACTGTCATTATGCTTTTAAATATTTATGTAGGACCAGGGGTTGGTGGTGAATATGAAAGAAAATAAGCCCTTTAGTTTTATTGTAACTTTACCTGTGGAATTAAAGGTGGAGTCAGCGATTCTGGAGAATGTTTGTTGTCAAAATCAGTGAATATCTCCTTGGGATAGACTACCTGTCCGTATACTGTGTGTGCGTTGAATAGAAAATCCAGTGTTAGGCTCGGTAAACTTGTATGTAAACAAAGGGTATGTTAACAAAGGGGGCCCACCGTAGCTACTGTAGCAACATACCAGTTTAATGAGTCTATACATTCTGATTTAACACTGGATTTCCTCCAACCCGCACACACGGGTAGAAGATAATGAGGAGATATTCACTGATTTGACAAAAAAGTCATTTTGTTAACAAAAGTTCTCGAGAATCGCGGACTCCCCCTTTAATCAAAACATTATCAAAAATAGAAAAAGCTTAATTAAATGTATTTTTTTTAAATTTACATAGGCCTATGTGTAAGAGTCAAAAGACGTTGGGTTGCTACGATAAGGTTTATACAGTAGATAGATATAGATATAGATATGGTTATTCCGTTATTCTGTTCTCAAGGTATAAGAGGAGGACGTGTGAGCTGTAAAAAGAGGAAAAGATGATTCCAGGAGAGAGGGCCGGCCGTGAGAACGTAGCGGAGTTAAAGGCAGAAGTTTGGCCCCTAAAAATAAGCCTTTTGACTTGGCAGAGGATGGTGGTATACAGGGGGTTTTCTGGCCCTGGCCCGGATGGTCCTCTTTGGATGGTTGATGATGATGGTAATTAAATGTGTTCTTTATGTCGAGTCAGCATATCCTCACTTTGTTACGGCCGGTCTCTGCTGACCCAACCCTGCCAAGATTCCTCCGCTAATCTGCCAAATAATTTTTCAGAAAGTGTAGCCTATTTCTGCCGTTTGTCTGTCTTCGCCGGGGCCCGAGTCCAAAGATAGCGACGGGTGATTTACATAGGGAAGTTTTGTGTTTGTACGAGCTCCTTAAGAAACAGAACAGCAGCTTGGGTGTTTTTTTATTCAACTTTTTTTGTTTTAGTATCAGAGAGAGGAATTTTTGTTTGTGTGTGCGTGTGTGTGTGTGAGTGTGTGTGTGTGTGTGTGTGTGTGTGTGTGTGTGTGTGTGTGTGTGTGTGTGTGTGTGTGTGTGTGTGTGTGTGTGTGTGTGTGCGTGCATTGGGGGGATTCTTGTTTTCTGAAGTGTTACACCTGCCACTGTAAGACAAATATAGCCCCTGCCTGCATGGAGAAATCATTTGGTTTACTCTGGTGTGTTTACACAGATAACACTTACACAGGATTTATATGAAGGCACTTTATGTTCTGATGATTTCTGTAGGAAAAACATTACAGACTTACAGTACAAAAAATAATGTAGAAACTGAATGTATTCTTCTTCAATGTAGAAGGCAACTGTCCGGGAAACACAGGATGTTCTGGTCTGCCTGCCGTAAATCATTTTGTTCCTGGGAGAACGGACCAAAGGCATTTATAATAACTATATAAAAATAGTGTTGTTTCTCGCTGATAGTCTTGTTTGCTGTTACAGGTCATTTATGATCATCAGAGGAAAGATTAGACTGTCAAACGTTCCTCGTTGGACGGTTAAGTAAAGAATCAAAACTACACGCAAAGATCTTAAATTGGCTTTGTTCAATTGACATCCTTCGACAGTGCCAATTCTCTGGATTGGATTTATTGGTTAAATTTGACACTGCCAAACCTTGAAAACAGCCCGTAGTCAAACGAATAAAAGATGTTGGTGGTTTGAAACGTCAATAACCGCCCACTAACATTTTTCAGACATTGTGTGCCTTCCACTTTCCCATTATCTTTGTCAGGTGGATTTTCTCCTAGTGATTCACCCATTCAACTGACAGCTGAATGGAAAGTTAAGTGTAATTGTGTTGAAATGTGACCTACTTTCAGCTGTTCCGTCACATGACGCAGATGAGGACATTGCTGTACTTCATTCCTTATAAAGGATGAACTAACCTTTTATAACTGCTTAGATAATGCGTAATTAGCATGGACTATAAGCATTTACTTACTGTTATGCTTAGTTAATGCTTTACTGAACAAAAGTTAACTTGGCTTCAATGCTTCATTAACTAACTGTTAATGCTTAGTTATAATTAATTGATAGACATTAACTAGACATGAATTAACTCTTAATTCCATTCACTTAGCATTAACTAACAGTTAATGAATTTACCCTTGTTGTAAAGCGTTATCTTGTAGTCTTGTGAAAGTATTTTGCCCAAAAGAGACAATTTCTTGATTTAAAGTTTAAATAACAACAAATTATTTTCAGATTTAAAAAATTAAAAATTATTTCGAATAACAGGACAGGGTCAAATGTTTAAGTTGTAAGTATCATCATGAAACTTTGTCAGTTGATTAATTCAATTAAAACAATTCTTTTTTTGGAAAACATTGTATTTGCTTGAATACATTTTAAAATTTGTCAATATCTAACTTATTATGCATAGATCTGCATGTCTTTCAGAAAACAACGTGTCTCGCCTTTAAGGAGAGCCTGGCAAGAGCTAACAAGTTCACTCTATGGTTGAAAATAATCCATCATCTTTAAACCAGATATTTAAAGGAGGGCAAACTCATTCCAGAGTTAAATAATGACAGAGCTTTACATATTTCCCCCTGTCAGTTTGTGGTTATTCTCAGACAGTAGCAGTGCCGCGCTCCATTAGTTTATAAGGAAACGGTGGCCTTACAGACAGACAGTGGTTCAGACTGACCTGGGATCCTTTAGCCTAGATTTACCCAATCAACACATCCACAGGGAGCTTCGCAGTATGCCAGCGACAACGCAAGAATGACCCACTGGTACTGGAGACACCATCTGTCTCTCCTATGACTGTCATGCAGTCTCAAGAGAGGTCAAAGCCACTTTTAGGGTCAGAATGAAATTCAAAGTGGTATTTTTGAAATACAAAATAACATTAGAAAATATTGAAATTGAACACAAGAGATAAAAAAAATGAGCGTAAAACAGGCAGAGTAATTGTTGAAATTTAAACGAAATAGAATTTAAAATACAGTAAAATCAGGAGAGGTCAGTGCCACCTCTGGGGTCCAGTGGCCAAGGAGTGGCTAAGGCAGTTCACAGATTGCAACAGTTCAGACACATTGCAATTCAAAGTGATTTACAGGGGCAGACAAAACAAAGTTAAAAATAATTAAGACACGAGGTACTCCTTTTACTTTCTGACTTTGTTATTAAATGACTTTGATCCCATGAACTTCACTGAACATAACTTTTTTGTCTTGTTTTTCTTATTTATTGTATTCTGATATTGACGGAAAAGTGAAATTGAACTTGAAATTGTTTGACAACCGTGTTCGTTCTTTTGCAAAGTTGTGCAATGTCTCCCTCTGCAGGCTTTAGACTAGCATCTGAACCTCACCACAGCCGGGAGCCACCGGGAGCCACACTCTGTTATATGCTGTGGTGACATCATGACCTGGCAACACAGAATAGAATAGAATAGTATTGTCTTTATTGTACATGTACAGTATAACAAAATTGGATACAGTCCGTTTAGTGCAAACAATCAGAAAAGTGCAAATGTGCAAGTGTAAATAAATATAATTTAAAGAGACTCTAAAACACTGTAAAAAGTATTTAAAGCGACAGAATATCCTAAGAAAGAAAGAAAGAAAGAAAGAAGGGCCCGTGGTGTGAAAACGGCTCAGGGAATATTTGATCGTTTAAAGGTCAGAGGTTGAGGTCGAGAATGGATCACGATCAGCTGTTTGCAGAAGTGAATATCCACACAATCTCTTCATTATAAAAGATTGTCCACAAACATGCATTGACCTGGAGGAGTGACTGTTGTATTGTTTCAGCTGGTTTGAGCTGAAGAGGGAGAGGAACAATAAAGGGCCAATCACAATAACGTGGCTGTCAGGACAGTGAGGGAGGCAAGTACAGTAAACAGGCCCAGCCCAATTCCTTCCCGTGGCCTTGTGGGCTTCACCAAATAAGTAGAATTAAAAGTTAAATCAAACAATCAAATCATGTGATGAAATATGAACTACTTTCAACTGCTCTTGTACATGAGAAAAATATTAGTGTAAACAAGGCCATTCTCAGAGCCACGTAAATAGCAGTTTTGGGTGGTAGGATGGTCTGGGAAGAGGGGCCGACTAGTAACCAAGAGGTCTCTGGTTCGATCCCCGGCACCGGACAGGACAGTGTTACTTGTAATACAAGTGGTGGCTGGTATAACATCTACGGTGCCCACCATCTCTACCATTGTGTCCTTAAGCAGGGCACTTAACCCCAAACTGCTCCGGGCTGTACTTTTGCTGACCCTGCGCTTTGACCCCCTCCGAAGTGTGGTAACTTGAGAGGGGATATGCGAAAAAGACGAATTTCAATGTGCCTTGTGTAAATTGACTAAAGATAACTTAGCTGTTCTTCAGAAACATGTTTAGTCATATTCCCCCAGCAGCACAATCTCTGAAAGAAATGTGTTCAGCTTTTCAATAAAAACTTCAGGCTTAATTTTACAGCCTATAACTTGATACAAAGTATGAGGTGTTGAAATCAGTGCAGCAGTTCTACATCAAGAGGCCTCAGGGGGCCATTAAACTGATCAGAAAGGATTTTTCAGTGTATGTGTTTGACCCCATATGTCTCTGCTGTAGTTAGCTCACAGTTCAGTTGGATTGTTTTTGCAGAAGAAGAATAAGAAGAATCCCTTTATCAGTGCGGCTAGGGAAAAATTAAATGTTGGGGGACGGTTAAAGGTTTATTATTAGTCCACTATTCCGTGAACATAAGATCAAATGTACTGTGATCGTGTGTGGTCCACTCCATACCCTGTAGGCTACGTCATTAACACTGCTTTGCACTCTGAACTTGTAAACATGATTTAATATGTTTCAGTGTTAAGCCACATCGATGTGTGTGTGTAACAATCCATCTGACACACATACTTTTCATATCATCAGCGCAGCTTGGAGTTTGAGTTCAGTTTCTTTGACTTTATGAAAAGGCACACAGTATTAAATCACACACATCCACAATTTACAATAATAAAACAAAATATTTTGTTAAGTGAAAGCTCTATGGCCAACAAAAGGGAAATAATTTAGAAGTACACTTTGAGTGGTGAATTACATTAAAAACAATGGAAAGAATGCATGTAGCCTACTGCATACTACACTCATCATAAAAGCAATTAGCCCTTTAATCCATAAACTATTGACTCACTCTATAGGTCTTATGTAAAACAAAAAAATTACACCATTATCAGAAAAATAGTTTGCTAAATTCATATAACCTAGTGAACCAAAATGTAATAAGTTGTTACATAATGCTCAATTGGTCTCTCGAGGATAAATAAAAGTTAAATTAAATGAAATTAAAAAATAATGGATTTTATTAATATGTTTGTTACCTTATGGGTCGTTGCTACATCATGGGCTCCTACAGGGGTTTACAGCAATGCCACAGCAGTGATAGTAGTTAGTAGGATAGACATTGTGGTCTTGTTTTATCAAATAAAAATACACTAGCCTATACATTAGGTTTTATGGATTGATAGTATAATAAAGTTGTATGACAGATCCAGCCAGTAGAGGGCGGTAACACATCAGTAACTAGGAGAAGAAACCGGAAGAAGCAGATCAGAAATAGCAAACCCGGAAAAAGGATTTGTTTTGGTTTTTGGTTTTGTCGCGGCGGGAAAGTTCACAGTTCAACCAGGGGAAAACACCAACATGAATGGTAATTTTCTATTTACATTTTTAGTCTATGTATTGATTATTACGTAAACATAACTTCAGAAACCGCTATTTTTCCAGAACACACCACATTAAATGTGCTGCGTTAAAAGCTAAACATGCTAATTAGACATAGCTGCAGACAGTAACACTAAGTAAGAGTCAATATTGTCATTTTAAATCAATTCTGTGTGAGTATGAGGCTCTTGCTCGTGTTGGTGACGTTTCCCAAAATGTTTACTTCTGCCGCTATAAAGTCATTAATTAGCCATTGTTCAGTAAACTACAAATGTACTGTAACTTTGACTGAACTTCAGTGAACATTAGTTTGCCCCTTTTGCCTACCCGCAGGAACAAATATAATAGGCTACACACATTCATAGAAATGGTTTAGACAGAAAATAGAATATAGGAAAAACCTTTCAGAATAACGATGTATTAATAACGTTGCTGTACGTACCTAAACGTAGATAAACTGACAATGCAAAGCTGTAAAGTCCAGTCCTGTCCTCCTTGTTGTGATGGATGTAAATGTACGTTTAACTTTGTCATAGGACATGAGCAATGTCTGTTATCATCTACAGTTTATTTTATCATCTTTTTATTTAGTGGTATTTATCTTTTAATGGGTACGTTCCTTTTAATTTCATTTACCATTTGCATGGCAAGGCAAGTTTATTCATACAGCACAATTCAGACACAAGGCCATTCAAAGTGCTTTACAGGGGCATGAAATACATCAAGATTAGACATTAAAAATTGCATTTAAGAGATGGTAAAAACAAAGAAATGTAGACATCATGTAGACCTATCACATCCATGTCTGTTTGGACTGAAGTCTCTTTCCCCAAATTCGAGTTTAGATGACAGTGCATTCTTTTATCTAGTGCGATTCCATTCAATTTACGAAATGTATGTTATAATGGACGTATATCAGATATCACTAATCGCATAAGGAAGGGCCAGAGCAAAAACTTTTTCACTTTAGTTTGAACATTATGTTACATGCAAGGCTTGCTTCTGCTGAACTCTTTGGATGATATGTAGCTTCTAATGACCTGTGTGTGTGTGTTCATGTGTTCATGCTCTTAGCCTGCCTACTCACTCTTGAATTCCCTTCTCCCACCAGGTGATACGATGCCTTCCAAACAGCATGACGTTGCCGTACCGACCATCTCCCCGGTCCTCTTCATGTCTGTGGATGGTGAGCCCATGTCTTTCTTCCTGAGGCCGGGTCAAGTCAAACGCAGGCTGCAGCCGCTCATCAGCGCAGGAGGAGGGTTACTGAGCAACGTCCAGCAACCGGGGGCCATTCTGCTGATCGACCCGGAAGAGAAGGCCGCTATCCCCGAAACCACTGCTCACTGGTGGGTATACTGAACCACTGGGAAGGCCATTGTTAAAGAAATAGATCAACATTTTAAACATTTGTAAGCTTTCGGCGTCTCTCTCTGGCTCGAGAAAAGGCGACAGAAACCATTCCTGTAACTGTGTGTGCATTTTTTATGAAAAAAAGGGCAAATAATTATAATTATTCTCCTCAGGTACGTGTCAACCCAGTACATCCTCGACTGTGCTGAAAAAGATGAACAGCTGAATTTGGAAGACTACAGGTTGAATCCCGAACCGCAGAGACAATCCGCTAGAGTCATGAGACGCAAAGAGAGCCCTCCTGGACTCTATGGAGGTAGGATGGAAAGATAAAACTCTCATCCATAATCAGTGTCTTACCTTTTGCCATGCCGTTATTTCACTATTCAACCAAAATTATAAGAAATGTCTGTTGAAATCCTGCATTGGTTTTGTATTAGTTGTATTACAAATGTATTGATTGGATTATGTAACTGTTGACTCGATTTACATATACCTGATGTGTATACACTCTGTCATTCACCCATTATGATTATCGAAAAGATTTTACTTTTGTTGAAGGTCAGAATCAAAGTGTTGTACATTTAGCTATGCCGTTAATTCTCATTGGTGTTGTATAAGCTGTATAATTGATTTAGATCATTGTACGTGACTATGTTTGACTCAATTGTAATGTACCTGACCAATGTCTTGTCATTCTTCCATTCTAACCAGGCCGGATCGCCTACACAGCGGAAGACGACGCGGCCATTTTGAGATATGTCAGTAAACACAGGACGGAGATCGGAGGGAACCGGCTCTGGCAGGAGATGGAGAAGCAGAGTGTGACCGTTCACAGCTGGCAGTCCATGAAGTATCGCTACAGAGTTCGACTGGCAAACAAACAGACAGAGGCAGTGGAGGAGGAGGACACAGAGGCAGCACAGGGAGACACCAAGGTAATATACCTGCCACGTGTTGCCAGGTTTTGAGTCTTATATTTCTCCGTATCACACCTTTCTTTTAAGACATATACACAAGAGGCACAGCAGGTGTCAAGTCTGTACAGTCTGACTGACCCAATTCAATACAGCAAATTCAACATTTGTAATGCTTGTGTTGTTCATGTTTTGTTGGCACAGTATCAAGAGAGGTAGTGTATTGTGTTGCAATATTCTATAGTCTGTAGAGGAGGGACTGCTATTCTTGATTCCACCACTGGATGGCGCCAAACAAAAGAGAATATTCCTGTTGTTAAACTGTTGTTGTAATGCTCATGCACACAAGCCACAGACTCATCACAAGAACTGTTCATGTATTGAAGTTTTTAACCTGTCTGCTCCTATAGGTGGAAGAAGGGAATACAGAGGAGGAAGTTGAAAAACCCTCGAACACAGAAGACACAGCTTCTCCTCAGACAGTGGAGTCAGACCTGACACAGATAGAAACCACCACCCCAGATAAAGTATATATATACGCTTTATAGTTATCATAAATGCCTTTTTAACAATAGAATGTTACTCTGTGATTTAATCATTTAGGGCGAGACACTGTAGGCAAAAACATTGCAAACAGTTTTTTGGCTATTTTGCTTCCATAACATGCTTTCATACTTGTATAGATAAAAGGTCCAAAATGTACATTTAGGTTCTCCTATAAAACCAGCTTTAACCACCATTTTCTCAACATGTTTTTTTATACAATACATCAACTAAACTTTCCGTAACCAAAATTTTTTGAAAAAATTATAAATACAAAAAAGTATTGTTTTAATGTAAGTAACCAACTGGCAACGTGTCATGCTGATATCTTAAGTTAAACATGTTACCCTAGTATTCACCTGCAGTGTTCTGCCTTTATTTTCACAAGCAGAAATGAACCGAACACATTTGGTGTCTCCACAGACAGATGCCCAGTCCGTACCAGCTGAAAGCACCAAACCAGTGTGTGTGGAAGCTCAGACATCCATTTCTCCCAATAAAGACACTCAAGAAGTAGTCAGCCCACCAACGAATGAACAAACCTCTGACAATGCACAAGTCGAGACCGCAGTCACTGAAACATGTAACACCCCCCAACCTGAGGGCCCTTCTTTGGCCCCACAAACAGAAGCTCACCCTATCCCAGCCGAGATCACAGAGCCAGAAACAAGTGAACCGCAAACCAACCCCTCTCCTCAAAAAGAGATTGTCCTAAAAAAATCTCCAGAGGCTATTCCCTTGTCCCTTGACCAAAATTCCTCTCCGAAAAAGACCCAAGAAAAGCAGAAGGATTCTCCCGAGCCGGAGCAACCCAATCGTAGAGTGACACGCAGGCAGCTTTCGCTCAAAGAGTCCCTGTCGCCCGAACTTTACGCCAAGAAACTCAAGAAATTTTTGCCGTCTCCTCAGCCCTCCAAGAAAACTAAAATGGCCGCCAAGTCTGCTGTTCAGAAAGACACAGTGGCGGAGCAGCCATCGGCTAAGAAAGCCAGAGGAACGAGTGAGGAGGAGGGTCAACGAGAGGAAGAGAGTGAACAACCAGATGTCTCTAAACCAGCACAAGCAGGTCTGTTGTCAGGGTGGGACATTGACAAAATCTAAAATATTTACAATTTTTTATACTAGAGAAGTTTGAGTGCTGTTTTGTGTTTTGCAGAAACAGAATCGAATGCAATGCCACAGAAAGGAGAGAAGAAAAAGGAAAAGAGAAAGTTGGGCATTCTTGTGTTGGCCACGAAGGAGTTTGAAGATGACAGCGAGGTAATTTCTGAATATAGGCTCGTCGCTGGGTAAGACACTGAACCCCACATTGCTCCTGATGGTTCACAGAGCGCCTTGCATGGCAGCTACTGCAATCGGTGAATTAGTGTATGTGTGTGAATGGGTGAATGTGGTGCGAAATGTAAAGCGCTTTGGGGCTGAGAAAATCGACTAAAAAGCGCTTTAAAAGTCAAGTCCATTTACCATGTATGGACTGGTGCAAATCATCACCTTTTTAGTGGTTTATTAATGTTGCAACATCAAAGGAGAAGGGCATGTTGACAACTTATGAAAATGTTTTATTTATGTTTCTGTCCCTCAGTCTGACGAGGACGACACTTCAGATCCCCAAAACCCAATAGAAACAGCAACAGCACCTCCTCCACCCACGTCCACTGAAGCCCCCCTACCCACTTCAGCCCCAGCCCCTGCTGCTCCCACACAGTCCAACCCTGAACACACAGCACACACACAGGAGGAGGTAGTACAGGAGACCCAGGCCTCTGTTAACACCGCTCCACCACAGACAACCTGCTGCCCACCGACCAAGCCCGCCGCACTGGCCATCAACGCAGCATGCAACGCCCATCAGTTCATATTTGACAGTGAGTCTCAAGAAGAGTCTCAGTCTATTATCGGTGTGAGTAATAAGCCAGCGGTGAACAAAGCAGCCGCTGCACCTTCACTGACTCAAGTGCATCTGGAAGAAGACAGGCAGCGGATCACGGAGCTGATGAACCAGACCAACCAGGTGAGCGCTAATATGGTTAAAACAGTGGTAGACGCACCTTCATTTGTTTTTTGTTTTTGGTTAAGACGGCATCCTGAGGCCATGTTCACACTTGAGGCGTTGTGTGATTGATTTGTTTTTGTTTTTAATATTGATTTAGGTTCCCATAGTAATAGGTTAGACATGCTTTATTTATAGATTTATTCATTTATTATTTTCAACCCCATGATACATCAGTGCAGTAGATTTCCATTCTGGCACACATACTGTCTTGCTTTAAAATAATAATAAAAACCTGTGACAGCTTTGCCATCAACAATTCTTCTCTCATTTTCATATGGTTTTGAATATGGGCTGATAGTTCCAGCTACGGGACAGAAACTAAGCGTGCAAGTGTGAATACAAGAGCGTGCAGTTGCCGCACTGCAGTTTGTCACGTCTATTGTGAACATGGGCACAATCATACTACAGTGAAATTATCTTTTTTTTCATGGATATATTCCGCCAACTAATTACTTGTTTCTCTCTCTCTCTCTCTCTCTCTCTCTCTCTGTCTCTGTCTCTGTCTCTCTGTGTGTGTCTCTCTCTCTCCCTCCCCCTCTCTCCATCTCTTCTGTCCATTCTTGGTTCCAGGACTTAGTCAATGTGACCAAAGCCCTGTTGAAGACCAGTGGAGATTTCTCTGCTGCTCTGCAGCTGCTTTTAAATCCTTCATCCATTCCAGGGCCATTTTGGAATCGCTGTGACGACGGCCTCCTGCTCTCAGCTGATCCCGAGGCCCGACAACAACTACAGCAGAAATACGGTGAGGAGGACATGGCCAAAAGAATCTACTTCCTCGAAGTGGAGGGATGAAAATATAATAGATTAGATGGAGGGGAGAATATAGTGAATGAACCCATCTGCCATATCAACTAACTCATTTAACCTTGGCGAGCTAATGGTTTGATATTCATTTCTCTGTCGCTGATAATTTCAACATGAAAACGCCATTCTATGGCCCTTTCCTTCATTGATGCACTTCCCGACTAAAACCTTTTAGTTATATCAAGTTGAGGCTATTATTTGTGACATGCTCTATGTATTTGTCTTTCTGAGAGTCTTTTAAAGTGCTTTAACATTAGAATACTGCATTATTGTGTGTTCTAATGAGTTTTATCTTCGATTGTGTTGGTGTAAAAAAAAATGTCTGCTTTACAATTTATAATAAATGTACTGTTCTATATGTCCTGCATTTCTTATTTTCAATTGTGGAGAAGTAAAAGTAGAAGCCTTGTAATGAACTTGTAACAAAAGAAAACGTATGTATATCAAGCGCATTATATTGACGAAATACAATAATTAAATCCACACAAAAAATCCCATCTGAAAACATGAAACCCCTTTAAATAAGACGATATCAAATCGACAAACAAAGAAGCAGATCAGCCTTGATTTTTTTTTTTTTATCCAATCCACCATTTATTTTATATTCCCCCCTATTACCCAATGAGTACATTCAGAATATTTAAAACGTTCTGCCCCGAACCCACATGAATACAATGTAAGAATAGTTCAAACAAAAACAATAGATCCACAAACCTAGGAGAGAAAAATAAACTTGAACTTAACAGAGAAATCAACCATTTAACCAGTGAATTGAACCTGTGATGCGAATGAGACACAACAACAGACTGATATTCAACACAGTGAAAGTAGATATTTACCCTAATATGGCCACAGGTATTGCTGCACCTTTTATCTCCCAGTCATGTTTTTTTTTTTTTTAAATTAAACATAGGCAACGATGGCGTGTGACAGCAAACAGCTATGCAAATGAACCAACATGACTGTTTAAAAAAAAAACGCATTACGCCAGTGCTAAGCAGACAATCGTATAAAACCCCTTTTATATTTTTCAGTATGAAACATTCACCGGGACCTATTTCACATACACCTAGGTCACACACTGTAATTCGGTCCGGTTAATAAGAACCCATTTAGTAAAGCAAAACATACTAAGGTCTCCAATAAGTAACAGCACAACGTATATCCCTGGATTTTAAAAAGCTACATTTTAACTTTTTTTTTGCTCAGCTTTTAACTTGTAAGGTCTTCAGATGAGGCCTCCATTCAAGCTACATTCATTAAGAAGGGTTGCCAGTTTTATTGACTGGAGCTCGTTGGAATTTTTGAACCTGCTGCAGGAGATGGAAAAATGAGATAAAACACTTAAAGCCCCCGTAAACCCAAATCCACAAAATCCTTCTTACTATGTCATTGTTAAGGATTTAGTTGCTGTAAGCATCTGAAAAGAATTAGACCTATGTATCAATCCAAATGATAGATATTGTCATTTAAGTTTGAAAAACTTTACAGAAATTCGGTTTAGATGAGGCGGGGCTATGCTGTGGTTCTTATGACACAATAGGTTTTATGAACCAATCACGGCAGTTCTCTGCCCAAATGTTTTACATAAACAATGACTGTTGCCATGGCCTGTTGAACAGTCTACAGTAGACGGTAAAAAAAAAACTATGAGTTTTATAATATTTATGAATATTTATTTTCAATAAGATCTTTGTATAGGCGTATTGTAATACCCGACTTTGGATAATAAATATATTGATGATTTGTACTTTTTTAGACCAGGTTTACAGAGGCTTTAAAACTAAATATCCCAGTCTAGTAGATGAGACTGAGACTTTCCACAGTGAGTAGGATTACATCTTTGTCATGTTACTGTACACTTTGCTTTGGTTGACTGGTGAGTGTGACTAGTGAGCACACAGTGGACTGTATAGTGTGAGGCCTGCAGTTATTTTTATGGATGTTCCAACTGTACAATCAATAAATGAAGAAGCGTTTGATGTTGTTGATACAAAGTACAGTACCAATATAAGAATGGCTCTTTGCTACTTCAGGCTGGTTTTATATCAACTCAAACATATAAGGATATCGAGCTACTCTGTGAGTGAGACTCTGCCCTCACTCTTGTCTTGTAAGGTCAATTAGTTTTTATTATGGCTGATCTGATATGATCAATAAATGACCAAAACGCCTGCGACTTTGTTAAAGAAGGAATATGGCAACAATAACACACTTTTTTGTTATGTTTTTTGGTTAACATAGTATGATTAAAAAAATTAAAATACATTTTCTGCCACAAATGCAAATGAATGATTAAATGATTAGACAAAATATGTTTTTTTCTCATTTTAAAACGTAGCAAAGTCTGCATTGCAGCTATTTAGTAAAAAAAAAAGTTATAAAAAACAAAACAAACAAAAAAAGGACCCATAGCTCTTTACCACCGATAGCTCTCTACTAACATGCTGAGTGAACACAAAGGCCTGCTGTATTTTGACATTCTGCTTCTGTAAGACTTCAAGATCGAAGTAGCACTTAATCTTTGATCCAGCAAACCGCACATACATACATACATTATAATGCAAAGACGTGATTTAAAGAAAAAAAAAATCACTTCCGTTCCGTCCCCATGCGTCGACTGGTTTCCACGCTGATCCAGCGAAAAAGCGAAATTGTGAGAGTGAGACATTATCAAACTGTTTCGAAATGACTTTACTATGAACGAAAAAAGGCCTCTGGGGTATACCATCGCATGCCTGCAGCCCTTCTATGTACAGTCTGACACTTTTAGCCCCATTTCAAAGAGACAAAGCAGGATGTGCAACCCGCCTGGATAGCAGGAAGTGGTCTCATAAGGAAACAAAGAAAGTCTTTCTCCAAAAATTCTAAAGAAATTGTGTGATGTGTAAAAAGGGAAACTTTCAGAAATATGTCCTTTGGTTTTGCTTACGACGCTGCGAGGGCAACGTTTGGCTTTGACAACTTTTACTTGATTACTTTTTATAAAAACTATTGGATTTTAGCCGTTTTGAATGATAAAGTCTTGTGCACAACACGAGAACAATGTTCCCCCCCATAAAGTACACCAGCGTCTGAAGGACCCTTTTTTGGATGGCAAATGTTATCGATCAAAGTCACGAATGAAGGTAGGAGTCCCTTGTTAAGAGGGGGCACTGTTTCAGTTTTTACTTTTGATGTCTATGAATAGAACAAAAGTCCCGTACTAAGATTATTTTCTAAACTCAAACAAAAAAAAGAGAGCGTTCTCAAAATGATTCATAGAAAACACCTGCTTTGCTTGAAAAGGCTAATCGCATTGGTTTTGGAGAGGGAAAAAAAACGAATGTGAAAGCTTGTCCAAAAATAAGGCCTAATAAGCTAAATTGCATAGAACTTGAGTAGTGCAGTATGCATCAAAAGGCTGTGCTCCTTTTCCTCGGTCAACTTTGGCAAACCCTGCAGAGTTCCCTCAGAAACCACCAGAACTCCAACACCATTCGTCTCCACTGCTTGTTTTGTCTCCTTGGCAGAAGACACTTAAAGCCCACAGCTGTTCAGCTTGGACTGCAAAGACTAAACAAAATAGGGTTTTTGTTTCTGAAATGAGGGGGCTCTCAAATCTAAACAAAACATTAAAAGGTATATGCAGAGATGGCTGTGTGATTTTGTGGCTGTGGTGTGTGGAGGAGCACAATATGTACTATTTTTAATTGCCTTTTAGAACAAAAGGACATTTATAGGGTAAGAATTTATACAAAATACTTTTTTTTTTTACAGTTGAGATTTTCCTCTCTCTCTCTTCTAAAATGATGTGAAGCTCTGGATCAGGCTCCAGCCAGGCAGCAGTGAGGAAGAAAGAGAGCACAGCTTGAACTCTTATTTGCACCCTTTTCTCTTAGTCAAGCAGATACACCCACACATAGTACAAAAGCACCAGTAGTTCTGTGGGCATGCGTCAGTGAGTGAGCACGACCATCAGAACTTTTTTAAATTTTTTAAACAGGTCGATACTGGCCCAGATTTTTAGGTCGTTCCACCATTTTTCTTAGCAGGGTGGAGCTCTATACACATTGGACCAGGGGCGTTTTAATTAGAGGGAGATGCCGCCCCCTAAAGAGATGCCCCCCCATCAACTAACGGGCACCTGGGGCTCTGCGTCCTTGTCCGAGATCTCGTCTTGGATCTCGTCTGTGTTCCCTGAGTCGCTGCTGGCCACCGAGCTGGCGGAGGGAGAGTTGCGTCCGCCGCGGATCATGCGTCGACACGTCTCCATCTGAACGTCCAGCCCTCGCTTCATGCTGCACATCTCCATGTACTCGTGCAGGTGGCGGTTCATGTCGCTCTTCGCCGTGGCCAATTCCATCTAGAAATGCATGGGACATCGGTTAGACCAGACCGGGGATTTAAAGGTCAGTGATTATGCAAAAGTTCACATCTTCTTTGGTTTTTCAATATTAATATAATAGGTCCCCGGTGTGTCTAGAGCAGTGGAGGATCTGGAAAATTTTACAAGGGGGGGCAAGAGGTCTTGGCAGGGGGGCATGGGAGGACGGGAGCGGGAATCCCCATATATATTATATTGATCATCATTTCTGATAAAATAAGACATTTGTAGCCTATATCTTAATCCTACATAGTTTGCCCTATACAACAGATTGCTACAACATAAAATAGGCAATCATTGAAACATGTTATTTTGAGTGACATGACATATCATTCTAGTCTAGTGGAATTTATATGGAAGGAGAATAACAATAGGCTACTGTAGTTTAGGCTGGGACTGCAGTCAGACCCTCTGCCTACCTTTCATCTGCTTGCTGATCACTACCTGCCTCTGTCCCTCTGTCTGAATATAAAACCTCCTCTTCATACATACATACATACATACATCTTCAACCGCTTATCCGAAATCGGGTCGCGGGGGCAGCAGCTTGAGCAGGGAACCCCAAACTTCTCTTTCCCGGGCCACATCAACCAGCTCTGACTGGGGGATCCCGAGGCGTTCCCAGGCCAGTGTGGAGATATAATCTCTCCACCTAGTCCTGGGTCTTCCCCGAGGCCTCCTTCCAGCTGGACGCTCCTGGAACACCTCCCTAGGGAGGCGCCCTGGGGGCATCCTTACCAGATGCCCGAACCACCTCAACTGGCTCCTTTCAACGCAAAGGAGTAGCGGCTCTGCCCCGAGTTCCTCACGAATGACTGAGCTTCTCACCCTATCTCTAAGGGAGACGCCAGCCACTCTCCTGAGAAAACCCATTTCGGCCGCTTGTACCCGCGATCTCGTTCTTTCGGTCATTACCCAGCCTTCATGACCATAGGTGAGGGTAGGAACAAAGATCGACCGGTAGATCGAAAGCTTTGCCTTACGACTCAGCTCTCTTTTCGTCACAACAGTGCGGTAAAGCGTATGCAAAACCGCCCCTGCTGCTCCGATTCTCCGGCCAATCTCACGTTCCATTGTTCCCTCACTCGAAAACAAGACCCCGAGGTACTTGAACTCCTTCACTTGGGGTAAGGACTCATTCCCTACCTGTAGCAGACAATCCATCGGTTTCCTGCTGAGCACCATGGCCTCTTCATCCCTCACATTTAATTCTTCTTTTCCCTCTTTTCTTTCACTTATTTATTCATGTCTTTAACATATGATTATGTAACCTGGTTTAATTTGTGCAGGTCGTTTGCTGTGATATGTGAGAGTTTTTAGTAGGCTATGTTTGGCTATTCAAACAAAAATGATCGATCTCCTAGCTAGCACTGTCAGTGTCACTGTAGTAACTTACTGCCTCAGAAACGGCAACTCTGTCTCTCTCTCTCTCGAAACGGCGACCCACTGTTAAATTGTATGGATCCGAACATACTGTACATGTTTTTTTAAATATTTTTTTCAAGCTCTTGTCTGTGCTACAATATGCCTACAAATTAATAAAAGGGCAATATACTCCTACAAGTCACAAGCGAGTGATTTCCCTTTTGGCAAACGATTAATGGGTGTGCTCTTATTGATGAATTAGCTACTTTTACATTGCATTACATTAATTACAAATTTAACTTGAAGTTGAATTGGTGGGTTTAAAATTCACAAGGGTAAACTGACTTCACCTTCAGATGCTCGGAGCAGGTCAGTTACTCTTTGCCGCGCTTACTCGCTGTGTGTGACAAACTGTGTGATCGCCGATATGCGCATATGATGTAGGGCCGTGGCTAAGTATTTGAGGGGCAGGGCATAAGATTAGATTCAAAATTATTTACTTTTGTTCAATTTATTGTTTGTTTAAATTATTTGAGTGGCTTGTTGTCATAGTGGCAGTTTGTTCTACAAGTACATTTTTGAGAATGCAAAATTGCCCCTGTGAGAACCGCCCCTGGTCTAAAGACTCCAGAAGTAAGAGGAAAAACAACCCTCTCTTTTTTTCCACTTCCACCCTTCGGAAAACCTGTTTTCAAAACCCCGTTCAGATTTCTCCCCCCTATGACATCATAGGAGGGGAAGCCAAATTACAATTTTGCTAATACTTCAAAACAATATAACAGTGCTGAATCAGTTCAAATTAAACACTTGAGCTGCAAAAATTATTTTAAATGGTCTACCTTTTGAAACTTATTTTTCCAATATCCACCAAATTGCACACTAGAAATAATGTCACTCAACTCAAGCCACTCTTTGTGAGCCCAATGCTATTAACAAACAAAACAGTCATTACTGTTATCTGCCAGTGTAAATAAACAGGCGGAAAGGCTCATATAAAATGGAAATACATTCCCCTGCACTTCAAAACATTTCAGACTATGGTATGCACACTCATCATTTCCATACTGTCCCTAAAAAAACAAATCAATAGATGGATTATTTTCTGGACTCAGTATCCACACTACATAGGGGAGAGTGGCCTAAGTTGTGCAACTTTTCACTCAAAGTGACTTTAAAGTAAGGCCTTGACAGTAAAGCCTCCAACTCAAATATGTACATATATTTCAGGGTGTTGTGCATCCCTGGCAATAAAAACTTTGGATCTGGAATAAACTGTTGAAGAAATATAGCTTTCGGAAAAAAAGTTGTCTTGATGCACAACTTGCCCCCGGTATATATCTCATAAACTGTAATGTAAGACAAATCCATTAGACAATCACTTATTTAAGGTGTATTTAAAGTAAATAAAGTAAATAGTTGACAAAGATTGAAGGACAATTTTCTTAAACAAGGTCTAGCAGATCTAACGGTTTTACCTGCAGAGCTCACAATGACAAAGTCACCATCATCATCTTTCTGGCCATCTGAACTCTCATCAGTGGTGTCGTTAAGTGGAATTGAGATGTCACTCTCTTCTGAGCTACTGTAGACAATCACTTTCTTTTGGTGACCAGCGTATACAGCCATGCCACTGGCACAACTCTCAGAAATGTACTTTGCACTAGTTGCTCCGTGCTTGTGGAACCAACTGCCACCTGACAAATGTGATTCCCCTACATTTCTGCCTTTAAATCAAGGCTCAAAACCCATATGTACACCCTGGTGTTTCCTCCCCATTAACTATCTTACCTCTGCACTACTATCTGTGTTTATGTGGATGTACGGGCTTTACGTCTTTTATTTTGGTTATTTTACCTTCATTGTTTACCTACAGCACTTTGGACAGTGCAAACTGTCATAAATGTGCTTTTATAAATACATTTTACTTACTTACTTACTTACTTACTTATAACTTACCCAGGCCCTTTGGCACAAATCACCCCAATCCCAGAAATTTGGATAGTAAGCATGATGCAGCAATTTAGGGCTGACATCGTGCTGTATAGACTCAAATGTATAGACTCAAAATGTAGCACACCAAAGCACTAAAACATGTGTCAAATGTTTTCAAACTTGTCTATAATTGTTCAGACACAATAATCAAAAAACCTTGATCATGGAAATTTTACTTTGAAAGGCAAAACAGTTTTTTGAGCTTAAATGTGCTTATATCTTATTCCTTGTGTCTCCCTTCTTTACAGGATGAGTCAAATGGATGGCTCTTCTTAAATATGTGGTCACATTTCCAATTTCTTCCACGGTTTTCTAGAAACAAGGGGTGGCACAACTTCCAAAATGCACAACTTAGGCCACTCTCCCCCACTAATTGTATACAGTGTTTACCACATACTTCAGCAGTTTTAAGCATTTAGTGTACACAAATAGCAACATACATTTGACTCTACTAACAGGAAATTATACTTTATGTACAAAATTAGCTGCCAATAAGACTTAAACAAGGGGCACTCGTGTTCTATTGGTTAGGGCCCACAACTTTTTTTTTTCATTTTTTGAGGTCCAGCTGTGATTTCTTCCTCCATTAACTTTGTGCATTGCATTGTGGGAGAAAAACCTTCTCAGTCAGCACATTAAAAATTCTGCTGTATTTGGTATGCTTGCTGCGTGATTTGAGTGCCCTTTCCATGTCCTTTTTTCCTCTAAAAACCCTTCTTAGAGTCAGTATTTGTGGATGGTACTTGTCGTATGTCTTTGCTTTTTTCTCTACGTGCACACACACACACACACACACACACACACACACACACACACACACACACACACACACACACACACACACACACACACACACACACACACACAGAGATAGTGTACCTCGATCTGTCCGATGGTCTCCTGGTACTCCTGCTCCCTGTTCTTAAACAGTGACTCTGTCTCATCGATGAGGCTGCCAAGGCTTCCATCCTGGGAGTCCTTAGAGAGAACAGACAGGAGGCCTCATTCATCATGCATGAGTGAGCGTCTGACACAGCATCCATAGCAATCATCTATACACACTGACCCGCATGTGCTTATAAACCCATAAACCAAAGAACAAAGAAACATTATTTACTTACATATACATCCCAACTAACTAACCCTAATCCTAACCCTATACATTGTGAATTGGGTTTGTTACACTTACTATAAAGGAGCTACGATGAACTTGTAAACAGTACATTTTTCCTCAGACGATTATAAATTACATGAGACCATCAGTGCAAAGAATGCTACATATATATTTTTTTTCTTAATGCCTTTGTCCTCAGTACCCAGGAACAACATCTGGCTTGCTACCGCTTTTGTCCAAAGGGGTTGCAAGAATTAACACAAACCTGAAAGTTCCTCGGAGCACCTTTTTAACGTAGCCTACATATGACAATTACATTTTTTGGTTCCTTAGTTTTTCCCCCCGAGGATACAAAATGTTGTATTTCAAGGGGTTTTATCCTCCAATACATTTTTGAAAAGGGAAAAAATAATGATTGCGGACATACGCTTACTGGGTCAGTGACTTCCCCGTTGCTCTCTGCGGGGGTACAGACGGTGGTGGAGGTGGAGGGGGCGCAGGCTGTTGTGGTCGCCACGGGAAACGACAGGTTGAGGTTGGTGAAGTCTTCCCATAGCAACAGGCTCTCCTCGTTCTCCTCCCACGTCAGACTGTCACAGTCGTCGTCAAATTCAAACGTCTCGCGCCTGGCAACAAAGGAGTTATCTGAGTGTCTGCGTATAGGACAAGGAAGGGTACGGGAACGGAGAGAACCAGACAGAGAGAGAAAGAAAGAGAGGGAGGAGAAGAGAGGAGAGGAAGGAGAGGTATAACAGATACCACCACAACAAGCACAGAGGAAGATGACACATGTATACAGAACACACGTAGAAACGGAAGGGGAAGAATTTATGGAAAAGGGGACAGTAATAATACTTTACAGCCACAAACTGTAAAAATATATTTTGAAACTGATTTGAAACTACTGTGAATTAAAGGTGAGGTCAGCAATTCTGGAGAACGCTTGTTGTCAGAATCTCTAAATCTCAAAATCTGAATGTAATATCTCCTCACAAAATCTGCAACCTGTCCATACTGTGTGTGTGCTGAAAAGACATCTGGCGTTAATAGATATACACAGCCTAGGCCCTGAAAATAATGGGTATGTAAACATAGGGGGCCCAGCCTATAGGCTGTGTATTAACACAGTATAGGACAGGATTGTGAGGAGATTTTCACAGATTTTGACTAAAAGTGATTTTGCCGACAAACATTCTCCAGAATCGCTGACTCCACCATTGATCAATGCCCACAGTCTTAATGTTTCACAGAGTTTAGCTGCAGCTGCGCAGTGTACAGCATCAGTTGCAACACTCAATATAAAAAGTAGGGGGAGATGAAAGAACACACTTCCCTTTAAACAGCATTTTAGGCAAAAAAACTGTACTGGTGTGGCGTGACTGCAGGTTCATTGAAGGCTGAGGGGACTTGATTATTCTGTGTGTGTGTGTGCGTGTGTGTGTATATCTGTGTGCCTCTGTGTGTGTATCTGTGTGTGTCTTACAGTTGGTGGAGCATGCGTTTCATTTCATCCGTGATGTTGAGCGTCCCGGGGAGATCTTCGTCTACAGGGCTGGGCTCGGCATCCATCTCTGAGCTGGTGTCCTCGTCAGACACTGCTGCTCTGCTCTCTTTCCTCCTGCAGCAGGCCATAGCAGCAGCGGCCGGCTACACACACACACACACACAAATATAAACACACAAGCTGCTGTACGATACAAGGCACTATTTCGTATTTTGCACATGATAACCCTATTTTCGAAATATAGTGTGCATGGACCATTTCTGCTTTCTACACACATTGTCAGATTCATAAATCCAACACTCATGAGCCACTTTTTGAATTGAGCCTTAACTTCCTTTGCAACTGCTGTAAGTAAAAGAGACCCCATGAAAAGCCGGGATACGTTCTACTGTACAACAACATATAACATGAGAGCAGCCGCCAGCTTGATTCCCAGTGGATTTATAAGGTCTACTTGGGCGTCAGCCAGCACTGTCGGCGCAATGTGATAACCTTGTGCGCAGGAGAGAGTCGTCGCATCAGCATTTCAATCTCTTTGCATGTGTCTGTGTCTGTGTGTTAGTGAGTGAGTATGCATGAATATCTAAGACTCACTTGTGTAAGTATTCTGTATGTCTATGTGTGTATGTGCGAACGTGCAGGAATGCATTCTTGCACCTTCATAAAGGGGTCACTGGGTACATGAGCTGGTAGGAAGAAGACACTACACACACACACACATTCGCCCACACCGGTGGAGGCTCTGATTTCATCTATAGAGTGCTGACTGTTTTCCTATGCGAAATAATTCACTTTTTATCGAAAAAGCAAAATGATGCCCACCCTGTCTGGGAGAGACCTGGCTGGGCTGATAGCAAACATCTTGGACATGTCCTCAGAGTTGCGTTGCTGGGCGACGTCACACAGTTTGGCCGTTATGTCGATACGTCTGCAGATGTCCATGTCAACACGCCGGGCTTTCTCCTGAATCTTAGTGTCCAGGTCAGTCATTTCCTGCACGGGTTAGAAAGAAGTTAAGTTTAGTTGAATATCTGTGGCAGGCAAAGAGCTGCAGTTTTTTCTTGTGTGTGTGTGGGTGTACGTACGTACGTGCGTGCGTGCATGCAAGCAAGTGTGCGTGCATGAGTGCGTGTGTGTACAGTATGTGTGTGTACAGTCAGTTTTCAAAAATCCACCCCTGTATTAAGTTCCTCACCTCAACTTTTAATTGGAAATTTGACATCTATGGTCCAGGTCCAATATGTATTGATTGTGCATTTCAACTTTCAAAAATGAGTCAGGCTTGCCTGGTTTAATCAAGGTCAAATTAAACATAACTATAAAACATCAGTCTATGTAGCGTGCTAAAATTATTTTTCATCCTTATTTTTAGCGATATGGATCACGCAACGAGGTCACATATAGATTGGTTCCTTTTGCCACAGTGAAAGTTTGAACAAGTTTGTCACAAAACACAGAAAATCCAACCACGACTACAATTACAGAGACATTTAACTACCTACCCATCCTAATGTCAGATGTGATGTGACGTGTGTGTTTTATGTGACATAATCATTTATGCTGCCCGTGAATGTTGTGACTTGCATGTGCTTTCATTTTGGTCTATGTGACAGTTTTCTCTTCCCTTGTCCCCTTTGTTTTGTTTTTATTGCACTGATATCGCCTTCATCTGTGCTTGCTTGTTTGCACTTGCTCCAATTGCGTGCAATAGGCTAGTATGTCTTTCTCCATTTCGATTAGGCTTGCTGTAATTACTAATGTGTACAAATTTGTCTTCAAATTAGTTTTCAAATTTCTTTATTGGGAATAACCCCTTGAGATGAAACCATGTTGTTTTCAAGGGCAGTCCTTAGCACGTAAAAGTACAATAACAACGTATTTGGAACAATGTAATGTAATTTTTTTTTTCTTTTTACTATTGTAATTTAGGGTGTCTACTGACAACTACAGCTGGAAAATAGCCATGTAGGCTAAAGCTGCTACTTTTACTGTTCTGTTCATTAAAAGGGGACTGGACACAACATTAAAAACTAGTATACTAAGAGACGCACTAACTTGTATGTAAAAACTTACCCGTGTCTGGATTCACACATTGGGGTTGAATTTAAAAGCACAGACAATATATATGTTAAAAAAACACTACAGATGCCAAAGTGATCAGGTGATCAGCAGGATAAACAACAAAAGTTTTTCCAAAAAAAAACAAAACAACAACATCCGGCTATATTTATCCCTGAGCAAGCACAAGCTGCGACTGGGCCCCACTGCAGTATATTACGGCTGTGCATCACTCTGAAGCAGCGATGCCAGTGAACAATACAGGGCTGTGCGGAACAGGGAGTGCTCTTGATCTACCGCTGCTATTTGAGCTGTTTTCAATGAATGCTTGTCTTGGAGGCTTTCTGGCATTAAATAGATTTGCCCTGAATCCAAATAAGGAAGGAAGGAAGGGTGTGTTTTTTAGTTGTATTATTGTTAAGACCTGTTTGCATGACGTAGCCACACTAGCCATTCAGAATGATGAATAATTGTACATTCTTTGAAACTCTGCTGTTAACAGGTTTGCTTTGAGTACAGGAGCTTAACACACAGCCCTTTGTCTACTGTTTGATAGCTTTGGGTAAAGGATGATGACAATACTGATTGATGCTACTTCACCAATTGACTATATACTACAATACTTAAAAATAAAAATAACCGAACTATATATCTGAGTAAAGTGATGCGACAAGATACTGTAACAGTCTATGGTGCAAACACGGATACAATCAGAATTTTTTTTTTTTTTTTATGAAAATGTAACTTCCCTTCCTGGTGGTTTTTAAAAAAACTTACTGTAATTCTTGTATGTTTTGTTTTGTTGTATTGTATATATGATTGCAACCAATATGTGTCCGCATGAGAAAAGGAAAAGTCAAATAGTGAAAATATCATAGTAAACTCGAGGAGTTTTAAAAGAAAATCTCATATAAATATGATATATATTCAGACCATGTTCTGAAAAGTTTGATTAATTTCATGAATGAAAACATTTCAATAACACCTTCCACACACACACACACACACACACACACACACACACACACACACACACCATTCACACAAATCACACCCTGATGACGACAGCCTAGCACTGAACAAACACTTACGTCACTCATAAGACTCTTGAAGACCACGAGTTCAGCCTTCAGTCTGTCCACCTTCTCGTTCAGCTCATCCTTCACCTCCGATGACTCCTCTGCACTCTGAGGGAGTTACAATGAGACACACAACAACAGGTTAACAAAGATACTGTTAGGGTTATCAAAATCAGTCAAATAAACACTTTATTGATCCCCGGGAGCACATTTAGTTCGTTACAGTTGCCAATGTATAGAATAGAAACAAATGTAGAAAATAAATAAGTGTAAAGAATATGTGCTTGAGGTATAAACTAACAATAAAAAATCTAACAGAAGTAATATTAGAATAAGAAGTAAATAAGTATGAACATTACATTACAATATGTACACAATGTAAGTACTGGAAATAACTAGAGTAGAAGAGATATGTAATATGTACAAAGATTAGTGGAGCACAACTAATTGTGTCACCTAAAGTTTTTGAAATACAATCGTAAGGTAAAGTTCAATAACCATTTATAACCTGCTCTAAATAACATTCATAAACACACATTTGGGTAGATAAAAAAAACGGACCAATGATGCATTCAGATATTTCCCTTCTAGTCAAATAAAGCCTCTATACTGTGGAACATTTTTACATATTATTTGTTACTGCTTGTTTTATGACAAGTCCTCTTTCAGGTCATAGTCAACTTTACTTTTCATATTTACTTAAATTTAGATGATGCAAATATGTGCCTGCAAAGCATTCAGCAAGGTTTAGGGTGTTTTAATACTGGAGTCATGGAAAGTTAACCATGGAATAAATAATCATTGCATTTGTGTATTAACTAGATATACAAGAAAAAAAACAGAAAGGAATGACATAGAGGTGTTTGGCCAATTAGATCCAAGAGATTAAAACTTAATATTAAAACTGAAAACCACTTTCATGCACCGCCAGTAGGGTAAATATGAAGCTACAGCCAGCAGCAGCAGGTATAACATGTAAATCTTGTTTGTTTCATTTGATCTGAAAAACAAAGTGAAAACTGTTAAGTTGCGGTTTTATAAGCGCCGTGTCAATATTTGTATTAGCCAGGTGCAGGTATTTTTGCCGGAGTCTTGTTATTGCCTGTTATTGTCAATTTATACAGATTAGTAGGAAAATGTTCCCATCATACGTAGTTAGGCTAGGTGTTTCCATCTGTTCACAGTCTTTATGCTAAGCTAAGATAACTGGATGCTGGATGGCCGTGCAAACATGAGAGTGTGTTCCAAGTGTGTTCCAAAATGTCAAACTACTGTATTCCTTTGACGCTTAACTTTAAATTCATCATCCTCATCTTGGCTACATTCACAAACACAAAACTTTAAAACATTCTACTGGTTCTTACACTTTTTAAGAAAATCACATTCACGGTCCATCTAAGTTTCTCTCTATAAAACATTAAACCTAATTATATAGCCTTTCTGAGCCTTGTCATTTTCAACATAAGCTTTTCTTAAGTGCCTGCAAAATAAACTATTTCCAAAATGTCCCACCAAATGCATGGATGGCTATCCTATCTAGTGTGAAAGCACGTTCTCAGCAGTTTCAGGACTGAACTTTCTCCTGAAAGATAACAGACCCTGATGACTTTATTCTGTCACTAGGACAGTGGCAGTTTTTGCTCCTCTACTAAGTTAGCAGCACATGGTAACAGCTTTTTGGATCTGAGCCCTTAACAATAATGAGTTGTTTGCTCTGAATTTACTATCTTTGCACAGATTTTCCAGCCCTCCAAAACACACACACACTCACACACACACACACACACACACACACACATATAGGGACATCTGCCCTGTGTGCTCTAAAAGGTTTAAGCCCCCGCGGGACGGTACCCCGAGCTCTCTATCCAGGATTTTGCTGACCCAGGATCCAAGAAAAATGTGTGTGCTGCCACCGATCGATTCGGGCAAAAGGCAGAGAGGTATAGGAGGAAGGACACGGACTAGATGAGGTATAGTCACATCAGCTGGGGATGGTGTATGTTGATGCGATGTAGCCTCAAGGTGTGACACTTTGAATTGATTTGATCTTTATCTGTTTCCTTTGCCTGAAAGCCTGCTCTAAACAGTAACATAACGGGTGGCCTGCAGCTGATATTGGATAATGTTTATGTATCTAGGCTCGACAGACTCCTCCTGATGGGTTTGTAATATGGTTTCTCTAATCTAAGACACACATCTGTTAACCATAACTCTGTCTGCAGCGGCTTCTACTGCTACTCCACAAAGAACTCAGCTATGGTATTGTATTATGTAACTTTTATGCATTTGAAAATATTGTGTGTGCAAGCGTTTATTTTTTTCCTCCTCAGTCATATTATTTTCGTCCTTGTCAGCATGCCTGTGAACGACCCCTTGGCAAGATTTGGAATAGCTGCAAAAAACATGAGTGTGTTTGTGAATTATATACAGTAAGTTACTGTTTTTGGTTTTCCAAACCTGCATGAGGGATTCCACCGTGGACTCCAGCTTCTGCCGTTTGTTCAGCTCCTCCTCCCATCTGAAACACAGAGAGAACAGAGAGGTGGGTAAGTTATTGCTCGTTCCTGGTTAATGCTACTATTGTGAGCATTATTCCCCCTAGCTCTGATTACAAAATGCCCTTGACCGTGTGGTTTTCCCGCCCACTTCCCCCTCCTCTATTTCCAATCTTTTGTCAACTTCCTCCTTTTGTGCAGTCTTCTTTTTACAGCCCCACTGCCTCAATAGAAACCTATGGAGAGAATGGAGCCCAATGCCTTTCCGAACACGACACACATTACTCATGAATAGTTTTGGAACACACCCAGAAGGGTGGATGTATAGCCTAACTAGCATCTCTGCTGCAGCCTGAATTCCTTCTTGAAAAACTGATTATTTTCTCAGGTTTCAGGAGAATCTCACTGACGTATAGACCCAAGGCAAGTGAAAATCTTTACACATTCAATTGACAGGGACCTTACAGACATAAAGCTCAATACTGTACGTCCTCATGCTACCAACCCTTGTGCATAGTCATTAGTAGTAGCTCCATTATTTATTGAATATAATGTACTGTATGAGTCATTGTAGCATAGTCTCCAGTTGGGCGGAGAGGGCCCAATAAAACAAGGAGCTCCCATAATTGGATTGGTCAATTTGCAAGTGAATTAAGATGACCATGGACTATAAAAGATGATGACACACACCTCTACATCCATGCTAGAGGCTCTGTGAGGCTGTACTCTTAGACACATACCTGCTTCAAGCTAAAGGTCGATGTCAGTGTGCTAACATGCTAACAATGAAATGCTAATTATGCTGATGTAATGGAGGAATCATGTTTACTGTGCACCATCATAGTTTAGCGTGTTAGCATGCATGCAGCACAGCTGAGGCTAGTGCCACTAGCGAGGCTAAAAATACAGTGTGCCAGACCTCGCTCCCTATTGCCTGCGAGCTATGATTAGCAACACAGTGTTCTTTCCCTTGACAAGCCATATCAATCTCCTGCACCATTGCAGCTATGTTAAAACTGAATTAGGAGCCCCTTTAATTGAAGTGCAGTATGTATTGCACACATGGCACAGAACGCTCACTCCCATGCTGCACAGGTCAGTTTGGGCCAGCTGCTACTAACACACTCTCATCTGGTTCCCTGGGATATGAGACAGCAGGCATGCTGAGTCACGGATGATTCCCCAAAGAGAGTTTGAGATTTAGAATGGAGAGAAAGAGAGAGAGAGCTCATTCAGAATAATCAAGTAACCGCACACAGAATCAGACACTCTGAGTCAAATGAGCTACTGCGGAACACGTGGGTGGACCACAGGATGAAGGATAACATTACATTAACCCTGTGTTCCAAATCCAAATGTGTTTCCTTTTACTATGCTACATACTAAAATGCATGTTGAGTAGGCTACTGCAAAATGAAATTTGTTCCATTAGGGCATAAAGGTACTTTTGGCATACTGCATTTGCCATGCATATTTTGGGAAATGCTAAATCCTTTTCTGGCGTACTAAATAGTATGTAAATATAGGTATTGGAACGCAGGGTAAATGTCATATAGCAGACGCTTTTATCCAAAGTGACTTACAACTGGAGGTATAGGCAGTTGGTATTAAGGGACTTAGGACCCTCACTGGACTTGCCCCAACCCTGACCTGACCAGAATCGAACCCTTGTTTCTCGTACCAAAGTCAGTGGTGTTGCCTATACTGAGCTATCCAGCTATAGCTAACACTTCAAATCATTTCAAAATCACCTCATCAAATACTTTTGCCTTGTGTGACAGAGAAATAGACCGAATATAATGGGTGAGCCAGTGGGAAAAACTGTTTGCAAGTAGAAGTGCATGCATTCCTGTTTATGTGTACTGGAAGGAAGGGCTCACATCAAGCTGACATCTGATCACCACTGCTGAATTATTATGGTACATTGCTGTAGCCTTCCCATGGCCTTTACCATGGAGAAACACAAACACACAAACAACACATGCGTCACTACGGATTCACTATCTTAACAAACCGCGGCCTTGTTTCTATTCAGGCCCCACTGAATGTACACTGTCTAATTAAGGAGAAGTATTCCTTGGCAGGGCGTCACCTGTTCGCCCTGTGATTGAAGCCTTGTTCTAGAAAACGCTGGCAAGGCTGCTTCACTGTGTGTCTGTCCACACAACACTGTGCCGCTGGTCTGCCGCAGGACATCGCAGGTCAGTGGAGTTCACTTCACAATTGCATCGCATCCTCAGTCTCCGCATACACTATTAAACTGTCTGCGTCATTTACCTGATGTTTTTAAAGGTGCACTATGTAACTTTGAGTGTGTGAGAGAAGTAAACATCTTCTAAGGTATATTTTCATAACTGAATAAACAAACTTTCCCCACTGGAAAATTGGATCCCGGGAACACTGTTTTAAGTTAGAAAGCTACATGAAAAGTTACTGTTTTTTACTGTTGTTGTTTACAGCAGCAGGGCCCATAGTTTTGTTATATTACATATACAAACATATTCTAGTCTTACGTTGTTTGGTTCCTGGTGCCGCAAAATACATTTGTTCTGATTCATGATGATAGAATGATCCATTACTTAGAATTAAAGGTAGATAAAATATGTTTTGTGAACTAACTGCAGGCTCTGCAAACGTAAACAAATCCACCTCCCCTGAAAAACTGCATAGTGTACCTTTACTACCGTGGGTGATAACTGGACAACTCCACTTTATCAACCTTGTGATGGGAGGTAAAGCCACCCTTTGTCAACAATCTGTCAAGAGTATTTCCGTCATCTATCACAGGTTAATGGAATCAATGACTCATTGATGGGACTAAAGCAGACGCTTGCTTCCACATTATTTGGAGCAGTAACAATTCAGCCATCTATTAGAGTCCCATGGAAAAGAACCTGGACTGTTTTCAAGCATCCAGATTAAAATGTCTAACCCAAACAAGGATGACACTGTCGCTATGCAAATGTATTCTATCTGGCCCTCTCTGTCATAGCCGTGCTTCTGGTTTTCCTGTACCTTTGGCGTGACTCAGTCAAACACACACACACACACACACACACACAATCACACACACCCGGAGTCTCCTTAAAAGACAAAGGCAGCAGGACGGTTGGAGCCTGTGTGTGAACACGCAGACATCTGTTTACCGGCCAGAGAATCTCCCTCTTAATAAATCAAAAACTGTGTGTGTGGGGGTTAAAGATTTTTGAGTTGGGCCAAGTGAAATTGCTGCAATAAACTAAGTGGTTTCCTTTCCATCGCTGGAAGCCAAAAACTAATATAAGATAGTCAGTAAACCAAAAACGATATTGAATTTTTGTAACAGCATGTATAAATATAGATAGATTTACATTGAGGAAATGCAAAGCCCTTTACAGAATGAATCAACTGTATTTTGTTTATAGTGTCATAGACCTATTTTTTCACCATTTTAGAATGGTTTGATCAAATCCAATCTAATAATGAATATACCATTCATTCATGGGAATGGTTTTCTTAAATCAGCGCTGCATGACGAGCTACAGTGACACCTCAGTAGAATTGAATTTAGTAAAAAAAAATACATGAAAAGAAAAAATCACACCTACACATTCTGTGATTCAAGAAAACCTGTAATCTGCAGTGCATCGTTAAAGGGAGAAAGTGCAGTTGTCTCACATCAAACAGACCTTTCTTTTTCTCATGCAATTTTTGTCTGTCGAACAATAGCATTCCTGCAGCACTCGCCAACTAAACACTCCCTGCCTTGTGCGGTATGTCTGGGAGTTAGGTTTGCACGCGAGGAGCTGCCTCAGTGTTTTCCCATCACTGCGCCTGTGGGCACAGCATGCAACACATCCAAAGTCCCTCATGTGCTTGTGCAAAAAAAAAAACACTTTTTAATGACAGTAGCACTCAAGTTGATAGATTTACAGCATCCCAAACAATTTACTCTCAAAACGGTTTGATTCATGTCTGCCAGAAACCACCTAAAACTGTAGAAAGATTATATCTCGGAGGTGTTTTTCAAACGATTTCATTATTTTAATTATCTCATGTTCACGACCACTAACACTTTAGTAGCTATGCAACAGGCGGTAAATAAAAAACCTTAAATACGCAGTAAATACCAAAACGGAGCACAGGGAAAACTTTGAGGTGTGGTTGCGTATCAATTCCGTGAAGCCTCTGCTCAGTCACAAGCGAATACAATTTTGGACAAGACAACACCCCGTTCAACTTAATGATGTGCTAGAAAAACGTCCCGTACCGCGGGGGGAATATCTCTGTAACCACATGTAAAACAACAAGCTTAAAGACTTATCCTATGTATTACAGTAGATAAGCCCCTTAACCAATTAGGTTTTTACCAGTTTTCAAAAGTCAAAAATGTACTTTATTAGTGTCCCTTTGTCCTGATTTATATCAATGATGTCAATAAGGCTAGGATAAATAACTGAAGCTCCTCTCTGGATAATAATGCAATATAGTTCAGGAGCGCCACTAAATCCTCAAAATGCTCGTAAAGTTGAACTGACACCTCTCTAAAAAAATCTTCAATAAAAAACAAACTTGATAACCTTGTGGCAGGGCTGTTCCATTAGAAAGCAGGTGTGCAGCCACACACTATCATTTTAATTTATAGATTGATCTGTCTTGTATAATTGTGTAAAGACCCAAAGTATATGTTTATGAGTGTAATAGTATAGTGTCGGTTACTGGAGGCAGCAAAAAAATCATTATCACTTACAGTATATTTCAAAAGGCCTTTTAAGGGAACCAAAGGCCTTAACTAAACTCATATTATGTGAGCAATACAATATTGTGATACTACTGTAATATTACGAAAACGCAATAATAATTAGAATTTCTTAAACCCAATTAATGCTCACCCTACTAACACATGATGTTTAATAATTAATAGATAAAATATAATTTGGCTTAGGTGTGCTCTGGTGGAGTAGTGGGTAGAGTGTATGGGCTCAGTCCTTGTCGCAGTGGTCGCAGGTTCAAATCCGACTAGTGGACCGTTACTCCATGTCATTCCCCCTCTCTCTTCCCATTTACACTCTGTAAAATACCTAAACAATAATTAGGCTTTATTTCTTTGTCAGAAGAGCCTTGCGTGTTTTATTTTTGTAGCTGTAAAGGTTTCTTAGGACGCAAATGGTCAAATGTCCTTCTAAACGAGGGCTCTTAGTCTAAACGCGGTGGATAGATTTGAATCGGGCCATTCCACTTCATTCTCATGAGTGCAGGCCATAGTAAAACAGGAAGTGTTACATGATACATGTTCCAGGATCAATACATTTGGCTACATGCAGCACAAACATCCATTCAGCTGAGTGGCTCCTATGAAACGAGTCAACACACAGCTGCGATGAATCAGAGTCTAGAGCGCACGTGATCTCTCCCATAGATCCCTATGGGGCGTCTGCAGTCTAACAGTCTAACAGTATATAATGCCTTCACCGTGACAGCATGCGTTCCCCCACCCTCGACGTGCAAATTACATTGCACAAGCCTGGCCCGTGATTTACTCTCCGTCTCGGAACAGTTTCTTCTTCCAGCAATCTTGGCGTGATAGGAATCGGGAAGAAGCCACATGTTACACAGAGATGTGAAATACTTAGCAATGCCGATACTTGCACACATATAGAAATCCAAGGGGGCTTGAACCCCTGGACCTTTTTCTGGGGTGAATTGTTGACTCTAAAATGTTCTGACAGCAAATAAAGGTACAAGGCACAAAGAAAGTTAGTGACAAAATAGAAGAATGGAAGTAAGAGATTTAATTTCATAGTTCAAGATATTTTTTGGAGTGATTTCAGTTAAGTTGCTCTTATTTTTGATTTTTTTTCTAAATAATTTTTTTTGGCTTTTTTCTGCAGTATTTTTCCAGTGTTTTCTCCAGTAATATTAACAACATGAATAATAGAGGACAGCAGAACGAACCAAGCCTAATTGTTGCACTAAACATAGGCCTTCTTTGTAGTTTGGTCTTCTTTTTTAGTTTTGTTAAAGATTTTTTGATTTTGAAGAATTACGTATTCCATTACCACCAAAATAATTAAAATGATTTATTGTATTGTGCAAAAATCAAGCAATTATTATTGCAATTTTCTAAACAATGTCCCTGTCCCTGGTGCTATCAATTATTCTAACATATACTGAAACATTTACATTTAGATTTATTTTTGTATAAATAATTATGAGCCCCTGCCTCCCAAAATGTATGTGCACGTCCCTGTATCTTTCCTGAGACAAGACAAAGGGGGGGAAGGTTTGACTTTAGTAGGTCATCGATTGAATGTCATTACGCTCTGTAATCTATAGCCTCCCTAGACTCCACATGTGTGCGCTGTGCTAATGACGAAGCTAAGTGTGTGTAGCCCACTCCCAGTCTGCACACTGGTCCCAGCCGGCCAGACAAAAGCATTGAGCGACCAAGGTCAACGCTCATTTCATTTCCCTACTCCATCTTACTCCACCTCCCTCCCTGACCTCAATCCATATCCATAACACACACACACACACACACACACACACACACACACACACACACACACGCACACCCAGACACACACACACACATACATTTGTCCTCTCCATCATCCCCTCATTTTCTCAAGCCAATATCATATCCATGGAGACTGCACCATCAGAAGTGCGTGCAGATTAATTCTCAGTCCAGCTCCATCATGTAAACTGTGCAGGGAGACATGGGGCTGGATCATCTCTCAATGGACGGACGTATAAATATAGCTTTGCCCAGACAGGACACAGACACCACCAGGGCCCAGCCCAGAGGAATGCTGCTGTTGCTAAGTGACCACACACATTTTCCCCCAAGCCACCATAATCATGGTCGGTTCTTTAGGATGCAGGCACCGAGGTTCCAAGGAACTAAACTGTCAAGCTGAACTTAAGATATTCAGATATTTTTTTTTAGCAATCATTATCATCTCAACAACCACAAATGTATAACAGAATGAGACATTGATAAAGCCCTGGGCTCCAAAGTGTAAATCTACATAAAAGCCAATACTGATTAGACACCTAACGCGATCTAATTCAGAAATGCTGAAGGTAAGAAAGGGAATTGTTTGGGCTACACAGGCTAGTTATCTAGCTACTTACATTTCTATACTGTCTGCAATGCCTACCGGAAGCTAAGCCACTGTAACGCTTGGAGGTCGGCAATGGTAAGATGGTATGGTCCACTTTGGTTTCTGAAATAGTTGGGAAATATAAAGTTACTGGTATGAAAGATATAGTAAATGTTTTGACCCACTGAACTGTTATTTTTTCCCAATTTGAGGGAACAAATGTATCTCTTCCAAACAGTGAGGGGGACATACTGTATCCCCTGCCTCCCACCGAAATCTACGCCTATGGTTCCGTGGGGAAATATGAGGCCTGGATCCTGGATTACTGGTAAGTCACTCTCATCTCTTTATCAGCCTGCTAAGATCAACTGTACCTAAAGGCTTTGGAAGTTATTAGAGGTAGCTCTCATTCTGCATTCCTCCTTACAGTAAAAAGGTGGTTCGTTCATGGACGAAATAGAGAAGACTTTGATTCACATGTGGGAGGTTCAAGAGAAGGGCATCCCTTAAGGTTATGGAACTTGTGAGTGGTTAATTGCCCACAGAAATACATCTATAAATTTAGACATTTGTGTTTTCTACTCTGCATGTACTGTTGATATATTTGGATATTTTGGTTATGTTTTACAAGTCTCTCCTGTCCCACGTTGGTGTCACTTAAAATGTGTATGATGGTTGAATGTTTACCCTGTGTGTCTTGCGTGCACAATTACCTTACCACAGTCATTTATTTTTGCAACAATAAAATCAACCAAAATTAAGGTTTAATTAGCACTCTTATTACTTTAAACAATTTAGTTTAACTTGCAATTACTTGGATCAAAAAGTTGAATGACAACCCCTGACATTTAGGCAAGCTGTTACAATATCATTTGGCGCTTCAGTTGGTGAAGTCTGGAACAAATTGTATTTTAAAAAGACAACAAGGATTAATGTTGAGGACGAGACGGCAGCCTGTTGTTTATACGCCCTCAAACAAAGTATTAAGCTTCTGTAATCTTGGTGTGTGTGTCAGAGGATCATGTGATCACGAGCACCAGACCAAAAAACTTTGGATCATATATAATCTACTGTCAATAATCGCTCAATGGAACAACCTTTTCCCTAGGATTTCCACACTGCAAGAAGAAGCAGGTTGGGGCAAGAATCGAATCATGTACAACAACACAGACTATAGATGCAACGCAATCAGGCAGCCGTAAAATAGAGAGCCCAGCCAAGTAGTCACAAATAATGCCATTGACGTTTCTTTGGATGAGACTATAACTGACCCATTTAGACACATCAAAAGCATCTTGACTGAATAGAGGGTTGGGTTCAGGTAAGTGCAAGCGGATCCTCCCTTCATACTCATGGAACTGACAGCTAATCGTTAGACAATGTTGTAACATGTCTTAATCCTACAACTTGTCCTACGGGCCCCGCCAAACTTGGCCACCCTGACTTTTTTCGCAACAATATGGGTGTGTGTGTGCTTGACTTATTTCCAACAAAATTGCTTAACACCCAAAGTCATTTCTAACCCCATTGTTTTTTTCTCTGTCCTAAAGGGATCGCTGATGCCAACTCCTGCAGACGGTAAACAAACACATACTGTAGGTGGTTCAGTTTCCAATTAAGAGGATATTATGAACTATGAGCAACCTCAAAATGAAGAGATAGAGATAATTGCTTTTATGTAGGCAAGTACTCATAATGGAACCTACCTATTTCTTAAACCGTTGAGGTGATAAATCATTGCAAAGGACATGGAAAGGTGTTGACACTTTAAAAACCGCCCCAGACTGAATGATTTCATTGTGCTTATAATAGATGCCAGTTAAATGTATTTGCTGGTGGAACTGGAAGGAAGTCAACAAGAGTTAATTGCTCACATAAGGTGAGACACTGCATAGCAGGCAAAAACATTGGTTGATTTTTTTTTTTCAGCAACGGTCAATTTTGCGATTTTTTGGCCATGTCTTCTTTCATACTAGTATAAATAAAAGGTTCAAAATGTACATTGAGGTGTATATTTCTCCTTGACAACCATCTAACAACAACAAAAGATGCTAGATAAATACAGTCTGGCTTTATCCAACATACAGATTTTTGTTTCTTTAAAAATATGCAAATAGCCAATGTTCATATTTTTTTAAACAATTCTGAAAAAAATTGTCATACAAAAAAATAATTATTTGAATGTAAGTAATCAACTGGTGAAGTTTAATGATGATATTTATAAGTTCAAATGTTTGACCCTTTTCACCTGCAGTGTCTCGCCGCTGTGACTGATAAGCTAAGCGCCTGCACAGCGTGGTTTAGAATTCATATATTTGCTTGTTTGTGCAGACTGGGAAGAAAATCAGTTTTTCCCCTGCAGTCTGTGAACTGGACCCCACCCCACACGGCCTACTGTTCTGGTAAGATGATATTTTATCCCTGATTTCATTTACTGCGGTCCACACATAATAGCTCTGGGACACTGGCTATTGACTTTAGACACGCTTCACGAATAAGACAATTAAGTGCACACAAACTGCAGAGACATAACTTGTAAAACATTTGTTTTTAAACACTTAAATAAACAGAGCCAGACTACTTAACAACCCTAAAATTATAAAAGGGCTTTGGGATGGATGTTCCTGTTGACAAATGACATGGATTTGGTAAGATTCCTTGTTAAGTGAAACAGAAAAAGAGCAAAAAAAACATGCCCGGTCATGTGCAAGGGGTGCAGCTATTGACGTAACATTACAGTAGAGAAGAAGATGAATTCTGCTGTTAATCCTCAGTGGCCCGGGTGTGTGTGTGTGTGTGTGTGGTCAAATTATTCAGGTGAGTGAGACATAATGGAGCTATGAGACATCCCCATGGGGACAAATAATCTTTTGTACCTCTGGGTACACACACCTGTAGGAAGAGGCTCGTCAACTCTATTCAGAAGAAAATCTGGTTTCTTGACCGCAATTATGTTTCAATTAATCATGTAGACTGGAGTGATGCTCTCAGCTTAGGGGAGGTAAGTTCTTAAAGGAATAGTACAACAATATTTTTTTTGCTAGTTTGTTGCCTCACTCTCGGGTTTAAGAAAAAGGGACAGAAACCATATCTTTAATTGTGCGTGAATTTTTGAAGAAGAAAGGGGAAAAGGTCACTCATAGCTTATTGGCTTATCACAAAGACTGGTAGTCAATAGCGTTTTAGTCTTCCTCCACTGAAAGTCAAACGGTAAACTTTACAACATCGTTAACCGTTTCCATCTCACTCGACAAGTTTTGGTAAATGGACTGTATTTCTATAAGGGGCTTTACAATGTGTCTCTCATTCACACACTTACAACACCGAGTGAGTGTGAAAGAGGACAAGAAATCAGTGACTTGATGATGGACAGGATAACCCAGGAATTAGACCACCAACCAATGACTGGCCAATTAATCAATAAGTGTATTTTAAGAAGAAATACTCAAAATCCCGGCCACTCTAATGTTATTACTTAGTCTTGAAAATGCGTTTTTTTTAAAAGGTTTATATCAACACAAACAAACGATTTGATGGAGAAAACAATTGACATGTTAATTCATGAAATGAATAGCTTGTTACAGCCTTAATTACGTATGCCTTCTATTTCACATTTAGCAAGCTGAACCTAACAGTGCAAATTGAAAAGAGACACACACACACCTCAGCCATAGGCCAATGTAACTTTGATTTACCACCCCACACTACACACCAAGGTGTCTCAACTATAGTGAAAACATGCTGTTGTATAGGCCTACATATGGCTACATTATTATATATGCATACTATGACATGACATTACTAAACATCTGCAGCAGTATACAGGGAACAAGGGAGGGAGAGGGGAGAAATAAGTTTCTCAGCTTAACAAAGAAAAAGATCAATACAATGTCTATTTCGAGACCTTTGGTCTACTGTATTTCTTACATTTTCTTCTGCTTGAATGATGGAGGAAATCAAAACTTTAAAGGATGTGAAGACGGAAAAAGACTATTGATATTCATGAAGTAAGATGGCCCCAAACTGATAAAGAGAATGCAGTATGTGTGATATACAAGTACACTAAAAAACAGTGGCCTACTACTAAGTTTAGATGCATTCTTTGAATTTAGATGAAATATATGTATTGTTTTTTCTCTCAACTGCTCACATAAATATACTGTATATACACCTGGTTTTGTATTTTACAGCAACAGTGTTGCCAACATTATATATAACTCCCAGTATGAGAAAATATGAATAAATCGTTATCCTGTGTGTAATGACCTGTCAATCATTTGAGTAGTAATAGCCTAGTGCAGTATCCTGTGTTGGCAGTGACATTACTAATTACTGTTCATGTCTCTCACGCCTCTAACCTCAAAATATGTTTAGCTGCTGTGACAACCATAAAGTAAACGCTTCATCTCTTGACACGTTGAGATTTCCAAGGAGAAACACATCTGGTTCAATTTAAAGTCCAGCTTGACTGCAGGGGCATAGGGCGGATTTAACACCCTGTCAGCCACATGTGCAATATTATACAGTATACTTTACAGCTCAGATGTGTGTGTGTGCGTGCGTGCGTGTGTGCGTGCGTGCGTGTGTGCGTGCGTGTGCACATTTTTTTTCAGGCATCTATCGGCAACAGCATTTCCTGTGGAATAATAATCTTGTGAAATACAGCGGTTATCAAGTCGGGCTGCTGTGTCAGCACATACAAGCGCCTGTGGTAAAAGGAGCAATCGTTTTTCGGCACTGAGCAGGTCTGAACAGACAAGGCAAAAGCACTTGTTAAATTACGAGGTGTAAATGAAGATTAGATGTGATGATTACAGACTTAGCGAGTAAGATTGACTTGACCTAATAAACTGTTTGTCTCCTGTGTTTTAGCCTCAGGCCAAAACAGCGTTACCAAAACAATCAAAGCGACCGAACCCACAGCAACGGTGCACTGTGCCTAATAATGCCTATACAGTCAGTCAGCACATACGGAAGACAGGTGCATTCCTGCACTTTTAGCTATGGCAACGCGCCACTGCCCCCAGCTGTATCGATACCTATGAATAAACAAACGCAGCTGCACACACAGCACAGCAGCTCTGGACACACAGAGGGAAAACAGAGGAACAACAAAGTCGCACTTTCTCGTTATGATATCGCAAATATTTTCCTTCAAATAAGATCAATACAAATAAAGAAAGAGAGAGACCACTAATAACGTTTATGTTTATCGATTGTTCCCCTTCACATACACCACAGTTGTTGACTCTTTTCCGTTGGTAATAGTGGTCTAGGATGATTTAGTCATGTCTCGTGGAGCCCACTGGCTCCTATTGAAGATGTGAATCCTCAAACACATTTCACAAATACTAAGATTCAGATCAAAATGCAACAGTAAACACTGCCTTAAGGGGTTAAAGCACTTCATACAAGCTGTAGCTTCAAGCTAATGTTTATCAAAAAGATAGTCAGTGACAAGACAACCCTTTTTTTTTGTTGCCTTGTGAGTGTGACCCAAACAGTGCCTCCTCCTGACCCCTCAGGTCTTATGCCACAACATGGTGTGAGCTTATAGGCCAAGCAGCACGCCACGCAGACAGGAAGAGAGAGTGGCAGAGGAACAATATGGGCGCTAATCTGGTCTAATGGTCTATAGTGAACTCTCTCTCTCTCTCTCTCTCACACACGCACACACACACACACACACACACACACACACACACACACACGCACACACACACGCACGCACGCACGCACACACACACACACACACACACACACACACACGCATTATCTCATCAGTGGGGAGTCTTTTACACTGCGAGAGGCCCCAGGTTAGTGTGGCGGCTGGGTGCCAGGTTGTGGTGGTGCAGGGCTGTGTGAAGGTTAGAGCCCATGGGTGCTAGGTGACGGCTTAAGAGAAAATCCCTCTCCTGAATAGACAACCTGGATTATGCGCCGGGGACAGGTCAGCCACAAAGACAGACACAGACACAGACAGGCTGAAGAGCGCTTTGGCGTTGCGCTTAATGGGGAAATATGATATTTGAAGCACAATGCAGCCTGCAGTTTTTTTTCAATCACACAGTATAGCATACCTCACCCTGTTATTAAAGGTGCAGTCAGTGATTTTGGAGAACGCTTGTTGTCAAAAAAAATTTGTCTGGACAAATCCAGTGTTAATTGGCAACTTAACGTCTGTAAACAGGCATGTTGTTTGCTAAGGTGGGCCCTCGTTCGTTGTTGACAAACCCTTTGTTTACAGAAACCTATAGGCTGTGTATCAACACCAGATTTTTTTCTTTTTCTTCAGCGCACACAATTCACTGATTCTCCAAATGCTGACTCCCCCTTTAATTAGCTCTATATTAGACAACCCCAAATTCTACTTTCAAAAAGGAAGTGCTCAGCTCTGCCTTCCACCTCCTTCTTAAGCACAGGGAAAAAAAGATCAAAGCCTCAAAGAAAAGTCTCTTTAGTGAATGCTCATTACATTGATCTGCACAAAGCTAAATTCAGCATAATGTGAATTATTCATGTAGGGAGAATATGCCCAGGAGGCCCGGAGTCTGTTCTGGATCACTATAAGTCCTGTATGCTGACAATGGGATACAGCAGGACACTTGTTTGGCCTCTGTGTTCTGTGTTACTACTATTTTATGATATCTTAAAGTTTACTTTTTAATGTTTCTTTTTACATGTTATTTTATGATGCTTTTGTGTCTATTGTTTTACCCTTTGTACGGTACAGCACTCTGGTCCGCCTCGGTAGTTATTAATGTGCTATTTAAATAAAGTCCACTTGACTTGACTTCTCTCTGATGGGATAAACAGCCCAATTAGGGAAAGGCCACAGCAATGTTTCACATCCCAACCAACCAGAGCTGAGCTTGTAGCTAATCTGTCCTTTAGCACAACTACAGTGTGTCTACAACACTGCAGTAAGCATTGCACCTAACAATGTTACAAAATATTAAAGGTGGAGTCAGCGATTATGGAGAATGCTTGTTGTCAAAATCAGTTTTTCTCAATATCAGTGAAAATCTCCTCATGATCCACTACCTGTCCGTACTGTGTGTGCGCGCTTAAAAAAATCCAGTGTGAATACACAGCCTAGGCTCTGTAAACTGGTGTAAAGAAACGGTAAGAAAACAAAGGGGGCCCATTTAGCAACATGCCAGTTAACAGAGCCTAGGCTTTGTTTTAAAACTGGATTTTACAACAAGCATTCTACAGAATTGCTGCCTTCTGCATCTCTGTCATTTTGGCCTGAGCAAATATGACTATATACTGTAGATAGCTTTCCTCCTGCAGCAGCGCCTCTATTGAACAGATATATCTATGTAGATGTCAGTACTGCGCTCTCATCTTCTGTGTCCTTTGAAATAAACAAGGACTTCCCTTATCTTTACTTACAGTATATGCGGCTCTTTGGAAATGTATAAGCAGCATATAAGCACACGTACAACAGCAGCCTTTCAGTCCCTATCTTTCTGCCTGTGCAGTGAATTTGCATAATGGTTAAAGCTGTCTGCGATATCCGCGCACCAACAGTTTAACATGCAAATTAGAAAACAAATGTGGAATTCACCTTGTCTGTCACATAACAAATTAGACTCAATATCTGTTCTCAGCTAAAGTACACAGCATGTCGTCATCCCTCCAATACGTTGGTCGCTGTCAGCAGCTGTTGCCTGGACTCTTTGAGCACTATGTCATGCTGCTGGCAATTACTGGCAGAGACTCACTCATATCCAAGTGATACATTTCAGATGGTGGGCACAGGCATTGACCTTATAGCATTGACCTCCATAACTTAAACATATTTATCTTTTACCCGGCCGTTTGTCAACATGGGAGGCGCGTGACCTCACAGTCTGGACACTATACCACTAAGTGGATGGTCATATAGGTCGGCTGGCTGATTTATGAAGCCCATCCTTGGGATAAAGTGTATTTGTCGTATGTTTGTGTGGGAGAAAACGGAGCAACGAACTATGTGTGTGTGTGAGTGTTTGTTTGTGTGTGTGTGTGTGTTTGAGTAAGCAAACTTTTGCAATTAGTGGCGGTGAATGAACCCAACCATTTCCTGAAACCCCCAAAAATCTGATAAATAAATTCAGAATGTGTGTGGACTTAATCCAAATCGGTTTAAGAGCTTTTCCAGATCCACAAACACATCCACTATGAAAGAACAGAGTTGTTCTCTACCCAAAGTATGTTTCATAATGGAGAGTAGCTGGTTTGGAAAGGTATTTTCTTCTAATAACTGTGTAAAGTTGAGGATATATATGAATGTAAAGTAGCAGCACACTAAAATGAATATAAATTGTTCTATCTTATTAACCTACGAGCCTACTGTGTATCTGTGTCTCTGTCTATGTGAAGAAATACACTGTCTGAAGATGGAGTTCAGTTGGTTCACTTATTTGTTTACAGGAACAAAATCTGAATACAAATGAAATAAAGGCAAAAGAGTCTAATTAAAGATATACTTCATCGTTAAATTTTGATTGATTTGCACATTTTCAAATGATTTAGAAGTGACATACATATACATATAGTGTCAATCCTTTCATACGTATCCCTCTTGTAAGACTACAAAGTTTATTTGAGGTTTACGTGAATGGGGTAGGGTGTTGAGTTCTGGCTTCAGATATCTAAAGGGTGAGGCCACAACATTTTCCAAACGGTATATAAATATAGATACTACAACGATATTAAGAGTTCATAATATCTGCAAGACGTGTTATTCTTGTCTACAACTGTAGACATGTTAGGGTCAAATCAGGTTAATGTTATTAAAATGTATTACGTTAACGTTATGTTATATTTTTTAATACTAGGAGTGCACAGCCATCCTGGCCCATATTCTTTCACATTTCTAGGCCTGTAGTGGACATATTTATTGTCCCAGCGCATATTTTTTCTACTATATTGGAGCCTTTTTGTGTATTAAATCAGTCTGACTTATACAACTGTATAAGAAAACTGTCTCTTGGTCAGAAAGAGGCGTACTGTAAAATGACAGAAAGCAACCTTGGAATAAATGCCTGAATCAGATATGAAACAGCCATCCATCTCCTCGTGTGTGTGTCCACACTGGTTAAGCTTTAATAAATCACTGGTGCATTGTGGGAGCAGGAGGGGAGCAGGGGCCTCGTTGGGAGTTTAGGATGCCTTACAAAGCAGTCTGCCTGACACAGAGAGGAACGGAATGGGTGGAGGGGCAGGCTGAAAGGAATGGCGGAATTCAAGAAAAAGACAAAGAAATGCCTTAATTTGATTTGTATTCAAATGTTGTGGTTCTTGGAAACATATAAGTGTCATTTAAGTACCAGGATATGCATGGTGAGATGGGGCTCGGGATTCCAACGCTGAAACGTGACTGTAGTAAAGAGGATTTAGACTATAGGAGCAAACAACTGGGCAGTGGACCCACCAGCAGTGATGTAAGAGGCTGGGATTGAGATTTACTACCATGATTATTGGCCCATGAAAAAGTAGCTAGAACTGTGTTGTGTTCGTTACTTCTCTCTAGATTTAAAAAGAATATGCAGAGTATGTTAAAACCTATAAAACCTCTATGTCAAAAATAAGGATGAAACATATTGGAAAACCAGTCAGGATCAATTTAACAGACATCCATTGGAGGCATAATACAGATTCAATGAATGACTGTACACAACGAAAAAGGCTTTTATATATATAGTCTTAACTTTAACCCTAATTTCGAATGCAACAAAGATGGCTGGCTGTTTGAATGACTCGTAAGAAAAAATCACAAGCTCCCGTTTAGTTTTCTTTTGGCTCAAGGAAGGCGATCCAAAATATTTGCCTTCTTCAGCTGCAGCAGTTTTTAATTTGAATTTGGCTGCTCTCCCAGCCACTGACGTTTCCCATCTTCCCCCCAGAGCAGAAAATGCACAAAAAAGGCTTCGCTGGTGCTGCCTGGTGTTACACAGACACAATGACTGGACGGACGGGATATTCAGTTTCCCAGAGGAGAGGGAGGGGGCACACAGTCACACATTACTGTGTCACTGAGTCAGTGTGAGCGCTAATAAGGGAAGCCGGGGCGTTCGTCATAAGGCGACCTCACCTCGCAGACTCGCCTGTTAGAAATGCCTCGCCGCTTTAATCATGCCCATTACTAAACAGTAGCATGCTGGTTGCTGCTTGGCATGTCTCATGGTCTCACCCCTTGTAGCGAGGCCAGCTATGGTTGACGTGGCCTGGACAAGGGGGGGGCTGCAGTTAGTTCCAAGGGAAGCAGAAGTAATGTGACTAAAGTGGGAAATAGAAGGACAATTGGTGGGAGAGTGAGCAATGCGAAGGAATTTCCTCAGAAGCGTGTGAGAAAGAAAGTTGGGGGATCAGCTCAGTTCACAAGCTCATCGACGATTCAACGCCTTTGTGTAAGTGAACTGCTGAGCTCTGACATCCTTCAACGTGAAATATAGCCTACTACCCCCAGTCACTGTATACCTTCTACTGATGATGACACCTCAACACCGTACTGTCAGATGCGCAGTGCCAACCACACCCCAGGAAGAAAAAAGTCACACTGATAGGTTAGAAGTCGTGGGCTGGTGGATGAAAAAAAAATAACAGCTTCTTGATTACAAGACTGAGGTCATTTCTGAGAATTCTCAAGGAATGTGCGGATCATTTTCTTAACTATTTGATCAAATATTTGCTCTGAAAACTGTCAAAAACAGTGAGAAATAAACCCTAATCATAACGAGACTTTTTCAAACGTCTTGTTTTGTCTGACCAACCATCCACAAGATATTACATTGGAGAACCTGGAACCAGAAAACATCTTTGGACCTTTTCTGGTTTAAAGAATGACTTAAACGACTTATCAATTGTCACAATAGTCTGCAATTAGTTCTGCCCATCGACTTTTCTTTCCTCCTCTAATGTGTTGACGCCTATCATTATGAGCAACATTATGTGACTTCATTTGATGTTGCACTACATTAGAACAACTCCTCTGCTTATAACAAAGCTATACCTCTACATGGAACGAGTCAACCCATTAACTTGTGGCATTGGAGTGGCTGCAGCATAGATACACTGTGATGTACAGTAGGTCTGATGAGATATCACTTCATTTCCTGTAAAAACAAACAAATAAAAATATCCCACAATAGGCCTTAAGTGCCTCTGTCATAGTTTATGGTGAGTAAGCCTATGTTGTACTCTTTTTTTCTGTTTCGTTTTTAGTCCTGTAAGTCTAGAAAGAGGGTTGTGATGAGTGGGGCCCAGAGAAGAAAAGAGGGCCCTACCATCCATACAGCCTACTTTCAGAGATACACTATGTCCCCCTCAGTATTTAGAAGAGGTATGACCTTCTTACCTGTATTAATATATTTCAGGCACCCCTAAGGAGGAGGACCATCCCGTCTTAACCTTGTGTAGCCTTATGGAAGTCAATGCATACAGTGTAGCCTACTGACAGTATGAAAGTGGCTAGAAAGATTGCTTGTTTAGCCCAATGCATCTCACTTTCTTCCCATCAGGGTTTCTGAATTAGATTGTGTCAACTGTATACGGATCAATGCTAATGTTATTTAGTTTCTATCTTCATGTCTATAAACACTTTGGAGCTAAGGCTTTGACAAGGTCTGATTATCTCACATATGTGTTGTTGAGATGTAGGCCTACTATATGATTCATAAAAAGAACTATCTCCAAACATGTGGTATGTTTTGAAAGTGCAGAACGTTTTAAACAAAATAGGAGAATACATATTTGCCTACAAAGCAAATACAGAATGCTTTAAAAGCATTACTGCACTAGCCTACATTTCATTATAGGCCCATTTTTGTCACCGGTTAGGTTACCTGAATGTTGATATTTTCCTTTACATGAATTAAGAAAGTTCCTCCTTAAATTGATTCAAGAAAAGACACAAATTGGTGCAAACAAATTCACTACAATGCAGGAAAGAAAGTGTTTGATGCTCCAAATGTATGAACTGCTATAGGCCCCCCACTTATTGTGTGCCCCCCAATGTTGAAACCAAACCTACGCCCATAGTCATAGGCCTAGGTCATATTAGGCTACAATTCGATTAATTCTTGACCCTTGGTGTGGATGAAATAGCCTATCACATAATTGCATAGCCGATACTCCCATCATCTCAGTCAAGTTTGCCTTCATCACTCACCTTCTCCTGTACTCGTCTCTCTCCCTCTTGACTTTGGCCAGCACGTTGTAGAGCGCCCTGAGCTCCGGGGTGATGGTGTCTATCTGGACCCCCACACCGTCCGGGTGCGTCCACGTCACGCCGGGCCCCTGCAGCGTCTCCGTCCGCTCCCCTTGCTTCCGGACGTGGGTGAAGCTCCATATCGTGCCCGGCATTCTGGACTCGGGACCCCCATCGGTCTGTACCGCGACATCCCGGGCGAAGTGGCGGTGCTTTTGTCGCTGCTGAGCTTGTTTTAACTGCGTCTCCAGCAGTTTGTTTCTGCGCTCGAGCTCGTGCACTTTGGCCAAGAAGCAGCGAAAGCGCAAGTTGAGCGTTTTCAGCACATGGATGTTGGAGCCCAGGTCGCTCCTTAGGGCGCTGGTCACCGCGCCAGAGCCGCTGCTGCTGCTGCTTGGAGGCAACAGTCCGGGGAAGTCGGAGAGAAAAAGCGAATTCATTTTGTTTTTGTTTTTTTTGGCCTTAACAAAAACAACAACACCCTGTAATCCAACTATGACACTGCTGTTCTTCTCGTTTTTTTTTTGGATGCGACAATACAAAAAAAAACGTGTTTCCCCTATCTCCGCATAATTCCTTCACAATCGACCCACTCGCCGTGTATGTAACCTAGGCGACGACTTTCTCCTTTCAATGCAGATGCTGTGTGTTGTGACCATCACTGGCCCAGCTGGCTGTTGGTCCCCCCCACTAGCTCCGGAGATGCTGACATGAACCGACCCCCCGCAGCGTTTCAAAGGCAAAATAATGAGCCCACAAAGTCCTTTAGAATAGCACCGACGGCATTATCTTGTGGAGGAGGTTTGACGCAGCTCCGTCATCCTGCTATTTGCCTTCGCTTAATTATCCAGAGATGCAAATGTGATAGCCTACACCTTCTTTTCTCAGTTCATTCCAATGTTACTGTGGCTCTATCCGGTGCTCTGTCCATGTGCCGCTGACTGTGGGTGGGACAGCAGGCTGTAGGTCGGAACGCATAGCCCGGCCTCTCCCTCCTCCGTGGTGGTGTGCGCGGATCATGTTGCAAAGAGCTAAACTCGGCACCAGCCACCGGCCCCTCCCACCACGGCCCTCCCACTTCCCCTCAACCTCCCATACCGTACTGTTGACAGACAGAAAGGCTGAAGGCTGCCCAACAAACAGCCAAAATCAAAGAAGCTTCTATTTTTAAATGATGATATGAATGACTGTAAATGTAGCTTTTGTAACGACATGGTAGAAATAATTAAAACGCTACAATGTGTGTAGGCTACAATGTAATGACTATTCTGGACTGATTTTCAGACGGATCTCCAAAAGCATTTTGGCAACAATAATTCATTAAAAGAACCTGATTTAACACTAATATTTAATTTCTCAAATAAATGTGATTATTTTTAGCTGAATTTTATACGTAGGCCTATAGCCTAATATTTAAAGAATATTCTCTCATTGTGCACTTTCAAAACATCTAGATTCACATTTTAAATCAGCAGGCTATTAAAGTTAAAGATAGCCTATACTTAATAAAAAATAACTTAGGTAAACCTCTTGCGAGTGTGTGGGTATTCACATTTGTGTATATTATTGTATCTTTTTTTTCTACGTGTCTGGTTTTGTACAATTGCATTGTACGCCTACTTGTTTTTTGGGGTGTTAGTTTAAGGGGCTGCTAGGGAATGCATTATGTCTCCATAAGTGTCCTCACAAGTATAGCTTTAAAGTGTACACTAATTGTGTTATGTGCTGTTCAAAGACCAATATCAATTTCCATGTAAGGGATAATAAAGTTGTACTGATGTTGATATATTAATAAAGGCTTATATCATATATTGGCCTATACTTATGAATAAGTTATTATTGTCCATGTAGCTACCTGTGTGTCATATAACCTAGGCTATATGCTACATATAGGTTATTGTAGGACCATATAACTTTTCTCTGAAATAGCCTACAATTGTTTTATTTCCATCTAAATTCTACTTGTTAGCGTTCTAATTTTGATTTATGGTGGAGATCTGAGTTTTTGTAATCTTTATTGTGGCGCATACTTTCTCCTCGGATGACCAAAGTGTTATGCTTGGTTATCTTATCTCATGTGACCCAATTTAAAGGGTATAATGTGCTTTGGTATCAGCACTATTTTTCGTAAGGACTTGGCGGGTATTTCATATAACAGCTTTTTTTTACCTCCGTTATCAGGAATGGGCAAATAAGCAACTTGTCTTATGTCCCTAAATGCCACCTTTCTAAAAAGTGGTATGATGCCCCTTATGCCATGCTTACTCACAGTGTAAATGTCTTGGGATTCATTCTCGACCATGAAGCCAAAATCTTGAATCATAAAAAAATGTAGGCTACTTAAATGAGTCTCCAACATTTTTATGATGTCAACTGAAAAAAGTTATAATTAGAGAGTCGAGTATACTGTCAGACACAGACTACAAGAGCCACATTCACACTTCCATAAGGGCCCACAGGCAACAATACACCTGTACATGGACGTGTGGTAATCGTGTCGCTTATAGACCTACTTGCATGTTGCTGACTTGGCTCAGGTGGCCCCCTAGCGGTTTTATCCGTCCATTATCCCCTTTTCTAAATGATGGCAAAAATGAATGTGTGATTGCTCAGAAAAACTATGATATTTTTTTTATCAACAACTTTTTTTATTTTTTTTATTCAAAGTTTTCAATTTAAAAAAAACCCTGACTTTTTCATGACTTTTTATTTATCTTAATAACATTTATTCACATGCCTATAGGTTTAAATGTCCTATCATTATAAACAAATATGTAGTGCCATAGCTTTATACATTGAATGCATGTGTGTGTGTATAGGCTTTGTGTATTGAAAATGTATAGATAGGCTAAATGCATAAAGCAACACAAAACAACTAGGCCTAGGCCCTAGGCCTAGTTGTTTTGTGTTTTTTGCGACTACATTTTTGTTTGCATTTTATTTTATTTTATTCAAATTAAATGTTTTTAATGTATTATTTCACATGAGGTGTTGGCCTTTATTTTATGGTAAATAAGTACAGCCTTGCTGATATCTAAATGTTTACATTGTCTAAATTGTAAACTATTGAAATGTTAATAAAGTTATTTAAAAAGGTAGTTTCATGCACACACAGTAGAGTGTACCAAAGATCCATGTTTCATTTTGTAGGTTTAAATAAATCATAACTGGCATGACTCTTAAATCCACGTGTTTATATTGTGTTTCTTTATTTCAACAACACCGATTACGAGTTATACATATTTTAAAAGTTAATTCACTTTTATAGTCAGGCACCACATGGACATCTACTACAAACAGAAACATTTGGGGTCCTTTCACTTCACGTGTGCTGCTGCTCTGCCATCGTGAGACGTAACCATGCCGAAGTCAAAGAGAGACAAGAAAAGTAAGACTAAATGCCTTTATAAGTGTGATTTGAACATGTATTAATACATTTTTCTTAATACCTGGTTGCGTGTTTGTAACAGTTGCCCGCGACAATATGAATATAAGGTATATTAGGTCACAAGCTAACGTTAGCTAACCGCTAACAACATACCTTATAGGAGTTAGCCTAATACATAACTGAATTAACTGTTCTCTCCATTTTTCCATCAGTTTCGTTAACGAAAACAGCCAAAAAAGGACTTGAGTTAAAACAGAAGTTGATCGAGGACGTAAGTGTGTCTTTCTCCTTTTAGCTAATGGCTACATGCTACTTACTGGTTACTTTCTTTGACTTATTTCTCCGACTGTTTGTCTTTGCAGCTACGGAAATGTGTGGACACCTACAATAACTTGTTCATATTCTCCGTGGCTAACGCGAGGAATAACAAACTGAAAGACATCAGAACAGCATGGAAACACAGCAGGTGAGGAGCATGTCTATTCTGAAAGGCATGGTGAACCATTAATGTAAGATGCTCTCAAGATTGTATTAAGGGAATTGAAGGATCCAGTATTGGAGGTTGACACATTTAAGTAAAGCCAAAATATAATATTTATTTTGACTCATTGTTTGAATAAGCTGTCTCTCGCAAATCCTTCTACTTGATGAATTCCAAACTATAAACGCTGCATCCCCCCTTTTAACAAGTGTCATGCATATATCGTGTACCTGAACTTTTCTGTTCCGCAGGTTTTTCTTCGGTAAAAATAAAGTCATGATGGTTGCCTTGGGAAAAGGGCAAACCGACGAATACAAAGATAATTTACACAAGGTAGGCGAGATGTTTAAAGTGTGATGTTACATCTTAAAATATCGAAATAATCTTATTGCAAAAAGTAATTGTTGTATCCTTTGATAATGTCCAGATCTGCAGGTATCTGCGAGGAGAAGTGGGAGTACTATTCACAAATAAAGAAAAGGATGAAGTACAAGAGTAAGTACTGCGTCAGTTTATGCACCAGTTTATGCAGTGATTTTGTCAAGCTAAATATTGTTCATGAGTTGACAGAATGGGGTTGTCTATCTATCCACAGGTATTTCAGTCATTTCAAAGAGATGGACTATGCGCGGGCAGGAAACAAGGCGCTGATGGACGTAACTTTGGATGAGGGACCTTTGGAACAGTTCCCTCACTCGATGGAGCCCCAGTTGAGGCAGTTGGGACTTCCCACTGCGCTCAAGAAAGGTAACATTAAAAGATGAACGTTGGAATTATTCAACAACCATTAACAGGAGATAACACATGCCACCGGTTTTAAAATCACTTCATTGGCTCCCTGTCTGTTCTATAGCAGATTTTAAATTTTGAATGGTCTTTTTGAGTCTTCTTTTAGAAAGTCACTATTTTAAACCGTCTTTTTATTGATTTTACTGTTTGTTTGTTTATTATCTTCCATTATGCTTTTCATTCAAATATTATCTTTTTGCTCATACTTGTTAAATTAATTTAAATCACTCTCAAACTTACTTTGGGAAAGTGTTTTATAAATAAGGTATTATTACTAGTCAATTAGTATTACAAGTCAATTTCTAAATTCTTCCCTACCACTGTCTGCAGCAAATTCAGTTTATACTAGAACAACACATCAGGTTGATATGAAACATGATAGTCTCACTATACATTCTGTATCCTCTGTTCCCATAGGAGTGGTGACGCTGCTGAAGGACCATGGAGTCTGTAAGAAGGGAGATGTGCTGACGCCAGAGCAGGCTCGTATCCTGGTCAGTTTTATCATCGCTTGGCTACAAAACATTTAAACTGTCACATACATATTTAAACTGTTGCATTTGACCGACAGTTAAAATTGGCTACTTTTTTTTTTTTTTTACTCCCTCTTTATAGAAACTCTTTGCCATTGAGATGGCAGAATTCAAGGTGCAGATCAAATGTATGTGGAACTCAGAAACAGGCGCGTTTGAGAACTGTGCTGGTGTGGAGGAGAGTATGCAGGAGGATGAGGAAGAGGAGGAAGATGACAAAGATGACGACGGAGAAATAACTGAATTAGCCATCTGAAGGGGGAGGAGCTTGTACACAGTTTTTAAGTCATTTTTTTTTGCCAACTTTCAACCACATATGGACTTTGATGATGAAACTGCCAGTGTTGCCTCTGGAGTCTTTAGAATATGTTTTTTTTTTTCACCCCAAAACACAAACGTCTTTCTGTAATCCTGAATTTAGCTTTGGACATAATTGTTGTTCTTGTGACTGTAGGACAAAATGATATCTTACATTTAATCAGACTGGTGCCACTTATGTTTTGTCAAAATAATAAATTGTTGTATTGAGTGCAAGTTTATAAAGACAAAACAAGTAGGCTCATATAATTTCATGTGTTAAACTAACCCATTCGATGTTTATTTGGATATGTTGTTTACTTTTTCAATGTAACTGCATAATTAAGGCAGAATTTCAGAAAAGGTTTATTTTTCTCAGAAAAAAATATTGTACGTTTTCATTTTTACATTTGTACAGAATCAATTAAGTGCTCTTCCACATTAAACCGGTCTCCAAATGATCCATTCAGTAGAAATTTTGATTAAGAAATACAAGTTACTAAGGGAAACAGCCTTTGCAGGTCAATTATTAGAATTGATTGGACTGTTTTGAGGTCTTGGGCTCTTCAGCGGAAGTAGTTTGGACACTCGTGTGCTACCAGATCCCAGGCCTGGTGGAAGGCAGCCACCACCCTCTCATCCAGAGGCCCCTCCTCTGCTGCAGACAGGTTCTGCTCAAGCTGCTCCATAGACGACATGCCTATGATCACTCCATCACCAACCGCCCCCTGGAGCAGTGGACAAAATATGGATTGATTTTTGGATTCCCGAAATGACAAAGCTAATATTATATATTTTAGAGTTGGTTAACGGTATATAACATTTTCTTGTTAAAGCACATATACACTTGAAAAGGCATTTCCAGTTGGTGAAAGAGCTAGGATCTCAGGCTTTTATTGATTTCAATGGCCTTCTGAAATTCTGATGGGCTTTACCTCCGAATAGGGTACCAGGAAAGAACCAATCTTAGTTCAGTAAATGTGTACAAATATAAAATATTGTGAGGATTTAAAATTAAATCCGACCCTACAGAGTTTACATTTATAATCTTTCATTACAAAAAGTGGTTGTATTGTATTTTAGCTCTCCATGCCCGGGAGGTTTACCTTTAGTTGTGAGTGGTGGTACATCCAGCGCATAGCAGCAGAGGTCATGGTGGGTTTCTCTGACCCATACACCGTCTCCAAGGCCTTGAGAACAATATCTATGCCCTCGAAATTACTCTTCTTCCAGTATCTGACAGAGAAGAACATGGACTATCATTAAGTAGTGTGCTTAATCAGTATTGACAAACAAATGTACATCAGTTTGAACACACAGAAATGAGCAAACTAGCAATTATCACAAACAAAAACCTATTGTCATGGCAATTTCAAAAAGGAAACCGGCGGGGTTTCACCTGTTCTGGTATGCTGTAGCCCAGTTGTTGCCAAAGAATCGTCCTTCAGGCTTGGAAGTATCTTTGTCTTCATAATGGTACTTTCCTGTCAGAAGGCCACCTGTAGGGGAGGGGAAATATCAGAATTCAACATTTAAAATATGTTGTCTTCTATTATTGGTGTACTCAATGCTTTCACTCATGGTTCTTTGAGCAACAGTAAATGCTGGTGTCAGTATGTTAACATCGATGTTAGCTAGGTGTAATGTCTACTATTTCAACAGTACTGTAGAGTCAAAGTCATTAGGGTCATAGGCGTGATATTCTTTTTCCTCTAGTAGATTTTGAGATTCGACATTTGACTTTGAAACGTGAAGATTTTGACTAGCTTGTGGCATGCACAAGATTGAAAAAAACTGTAAAATGCATCCTATGGATATCAGGGATGTTTTTATAAAATGTTATTGCAATATATCTAACAGTTGCTGGGATATTAATCTTGACCCAAAGTGGTGGATTGATGTGTCAACCCTAACCCTTAACTGACAGACACCAGTAGGCAGAGCCGGCCCAAGCCTTCAGGGGGCCCTAAGCGAAATATGATTAGGGGGCCCCTCTCCAATGTTAGCGCTGCTGAAACTATAGATCTTTGTTAAATATCATTCACACACCCAGTGTTTTCCGCTAGTGCCTCCACTGTGCAGCTGTGCGAAAATATTAGACAGCCAAGATTCAGACCTCCTAGGGGGGACCGGGGGTATGCCCCCCCGTGAGATTTTTTTAACCTTTTTAAAGTGAAATGCATGAATCTGGTGCAATTTGAGAGGAAAATTAAGAGGATAAATCTGAGAAATTTTGTGTGAACAAATAATTTGGAGACACTAGGTCAGACGAATTAGAAGCTACTGAAGAAGGACACATGGATTTTCCATAAAAATATTAATATAAAATAAAATATTATGGAGGGTCCTCTGGGTTGGGCTTGGAGCTCTTTTTCTTTTACGGGACATATTTCTCTGTAATATAGTGAATGCATTTAAATGCAGTGTGAGGAACGAAGCAGAATAATTCTGTTGTCCAGCTACTGTATCTTTTTTTCCACAGACAAGGCTGAAATAGGCTATAGACTATACACAGTGCATGGGCAACTGAGGACAGCCCCATTTCCAATTGTTTTTAAATAAACTCAATACACACTGTGCATGGATGTGAACGTGACATGATCAGATAATTTCGGATTTCCTCCCAGATGAACTTATTACATTTTTAGGCTATTAATTATCTAGACCAAAACATTTTATTCCTTTTTTGTATGATAACTCACATTTGCATAATATGATGTTAATATCAAACACACAACCTAAAAAAAAAAAAAAAAAATCTTTTTTTTAGGGGGCCCCCCTGGCAGTCGGGGGCCCTAAGCGGCCGCTTAGTTCGCTTATGCCTCGGGCCGGCTCTGCCAGTAGGTGACACCAATTGTAAGCCTTTTCCTTTTTAAATAAACTTTATATATCAACTGAAATTTGCACCACAGTGACGGTAGGAAGCTACACAGCACCTGCTAGAGGATTGTATGCGTAGAATCTCATGCCGTAGTTTCTCAGACATGGCAGCAGCTCTGTCTCCACCTGGCGTGTCGTGGCGTTGTACATTCCCTGTGAAAGGTTGGAAGAGTCTGAGTTGAGGTATAAAAAATATTCAAAGATGACACATCCAAGTGCAAGTGTAATAAGCAGCTAAAGAGATGGAATTTAGTCTAGGAACACCCAATTAAAGATTAACCAACCAACTTGCAGCCAATGTGAGTTTATTAATACTAAATAAAAGCTTACGCGAAACATGGTGTCTTTCCATAATAGAATCTACTGGATATAAGCTTAAACCCATTTATCTATTGCAAGTTGCTTTGGATATAACAAGTAGCAGCTAAATGTATAAAACTTAAGATATAACTTGTCAGACATGAAAAGATGGGGCTTGCTACCATAGCAACTCATATGGAGGGATGCTACATTGTATAAAAAAACTGAATAGCGGATTCTCTCTCAAAATGGGCCAATTGATTGGAGATGAAACGATGAGTTAGTTTTCATACCTGATATACAGTAGGAACAATCCAGTTATTGTGTCTGCAGATGCAAACTATTTCAGCCACTTCCCATGACGCATAGTTTGATAGGCCGAACTCCTTGAATTTTCCCTAAGGGCAAAAAAAATAAACATTAAATCATGTTTTCAGTTTTATAATGTGTTACACAAAACATGCTTAGAGTCATATAACTCATAGTAAATGAGGTATACACTGTCTCTGTACCTCTTTATGCAGTTCATTGCAGGCCCTGAGTGTGTCCTGGATGGGGTTTTGGTGGTCCGGGGCGTGGAGGTAGAACAGGTCCACACAGTCTGTCTTTAACCTCTGGAGGGAGGTCTCCAGCTGAGAGCGAACACTCTCTGGCTTCAGCGTCTTCCCATCCCAGGGGTTGGCTTTGGTAGCTAGGCTAACTGTCACACACAAACAATGAGTTAAATGTATTAAGTTTGAAGGTTGGTTTCAGCAAACAAAACTGAGTTTTTTTTCTTGCATTCACATGGTTCCCCCGTATTATTTGGAAAACCCTCAAATGTTAGCTCAAGCTGCATCTTTCCCATATGATCATGACATGAAATAAAACATCTAGTTTGAAAAAAAAGGTTATTTTGAAAAATTACACAAAATAATTGATTTTATTATGCACATGTTTTATGAATGCATTTAGAGTAGAAAGTCCACAGTTACGATATTTTAAGTTTGTGTTTGGATCATTTTGAACAGGTTAATAATAATACACATTCCTTTCAGGTAAACTAAATAAGCAGTCTCCCCCGAAAACCCAAAAGTTGTATCATTAACGTCATCAAAAACTCTGCACACAGCTGGTGACCGTTAGCAGTGGATTCTATTTACACTGTTATTAACTATAATTCCAAGCGGCTGCAGAACCAGAGGGACTACTTTCTAAACCCAGTTAGGGTTGACACCCCAAGAGTCCAGTATTTACAGTCACTACGACGACAATGTCTGCTTCTCACATACCCGTTTTGGGGAGATTCATGCCCCCTATAACGGTCTCAGACTTCCCATCCACATACATGAAGGCAGTGTCCACTTCACGGTGCCCCCTGCCCAGGAAAACATTCACCATCTCCAGGCTCTTCTCGGCGTCAGCCTTGCCACCAAACGCCATGGTTCCCAGTAAGGTAATCGGCCTTTTGCTTGCAGACGACATGTTTCGAGTAGCAACAAGCCTCGGCAAATGTACTAGCACGTCTTTTGTAACGTGAATGTGTCTTAGTGTAGAAAGTCCACCTCTTATTACCCCGAGCATGCTAAAGTATCAGCTGCTAACACGAGAACTAAGGGCAAAGGTCCTGTTGTAAAACTATAGTAAGGGAGCGTGGTAAAGTTACCTATCCGATTCAAAACGGAGAATGTGGTATATTATTATTGTATTACCAGAAGGACTACCGGGCTCGTGTGCTTGGCTGTAGTTGAAGCAGTGCAAAGTCCGTTTTCTCTGACCACTTCCTGTTGTTTTGGAAATGCTTGTTTGTATTTGTTCAAGTCTTTTCGTTAAATCATCTGCAGAGCACTTGTCATCATAGCCGGCCCTACCACATGTAGGGTGTACTTATTCGTTTTAACCACAAGGTGTCAGCAAATTACTATCCATTTTAACAAAAGACACTCATCGGGTTTCTCTTCCATCCAGCAGTGCAGTATAGATAGGATTCCATCAAAATGTCAAAATATATATATCACACTATTTAAATGCATAAAGATAAGTGTGATGTCAGCGTTCATTGGGATATTTATATCTGGACATACCCGAGGGAGGTCATAAATATTTACTAAATCAAATTGATCCTAAAATTGACCGTGGCCTTGAAGGACCCCTATTGGACAACTAACAGAAGTGGAACACTTATTCTCACCTACTCGAAAATTGAATTTGGGCTACTAAAACTAGTTGGTTTGTGGAAAAGTTGAATGGTTAAAGTAGAGCTGTTTTCATCTTGGAGTTAAAGCCTTTATGTTTAAATATCGCTTAATGAAATTGTTCAGGCACTTCAGGGGTCTTGGATGCAAGGCTGGATTACCAACCAGGCAGAGTTTGCAACTGCCCTGGTTTGCTTTCTGTCCTTAGGTTCTGTTATTTTGAATAAAACAAAAATCACCTTTTGTCAAATTCAGTGAATTCATGGGAAATATTCACTGATTTGGACAAAAAGTGATTTTGACCACAAGCGTTCTCCAGAAGACCACACTTTTTAATTGGGTCCTGAAATACAAATAAACAAATTAATCCTACCATCTCAATTCTGTTGTTCCACTTAAATAACAGGGCTCCCGAAAATGTTTTTCTGTTCCCACTTTTGCTACCACACACACACCTTCGCTGATCTCTGACATGTCTGAGAGCCCCTGATTTAACCAAAACAACATGTCGTGTTGCTGGTATAACCATCTGAGGTTACATGGACGGTGACCCGGGACTTTTCCGGGGCACGAAAACACATGCGCGCGATGAGAGCCTTGTTTGGAGAGCAGCAGTAGTCGCGGTCTGTGCGGCTGACCCTGTGACCGCACCATCAGCTGTTTGCCCTGCAGACTGACCACAGCCCCCCCCCCCCCCCCAGTATCCCAAACATCCTCTTCTGCTCCACAGGTGACAGTATATCACTCAGTTTTCCTAGAAAATCCATTCCTAACATATTTGCATTTTTCCCCTTTGCGCATATGCTTCTCTGCTGTGCGTCTTGCTTCCGTGCGCGCATTTTTGCCATGCGTGTGCGCTTATTTCCTAGCTCCACGTGCTTTTTTTTCTCACGAATAGGCTACGAACTATTGGAACTAAATGAATGCCACATTGGTTGAGGGACTGAATGTGCATATTAAAACAAGTGGTTATGTCACCTATTTTTGTACAATAAAGGCGATGGAATAACGGAAACATTGTTTTAGGATAAATAGTTTAAGTTTGTTTGTGAGTGCACTCTGCAGAAGAGCGTCTTGTGCGTATTTCACAAGCGCCCCCTCGCACACACACACACACACACACACACACACACACACACACACACACACACACACACACACACACACACACACACACACACTAACCCCTGACACCCCTACCATCATTACCAAGTCAATAGAGGGCAGTTCAGAAAGCGCTCAGCCTCCAAGAGTTTTTTTTCTCCCCCCCGTCAGTCAAACAACTGCAGTGAGGGAGCGTAGTAGTGTGTAGGTGAGCTGCCGTGTCCCGTGTCATTGTAAGACACCGGCTCAGAGCGATAGAGAAGAAAACCAAAACAAAACGAGCGTGTGATGGCTGGGACGTTTTCAGGACAATATCTTTTGCGCGCCTTTTAGGTGACTCCTCGCTGACCGCTTGGAAGTTTTGAATGACTTTTTTTTACGAGATTAATACTTTCTGATGGTTATGGGTGTGCTGGAAAATCACACTTTTTGAAACCCTGACACGAGAAGAGGAAACATGGATAGAGTTATTTTTTCTTTTTTTCTAATATTTATTAAAGAGAGTCACGCAGTGCGTTATGGCATCGCCAACAACCTCCAGCCTTACATGTGAGTAACCATTGTGTCTTATGTGTTTTTGTGTACTGGCTACTTAAGTGAATTTAACAACTTTACAAAACATATATTAGGCAACTTTTTTTTTACACTGCTGCTTTACCGCATTTCATTAGTACACACAGATTATGGAGGAATGGTTTGCTTCAATCTTTATCTATTCATATACAAGGCATATACATAGGTTTGTACAACCTCCTATTCAATGCCAATGAAGCATGAGCACACTGCTTGTTCACCTGCACACATAAATAACGTTGTGTCATAGACAAAGGCTTACAGAGTTTTCTCAGTTTTTTTCTTAAGTTATCTAACAACAGCAGCTGGATAACAGACCCTATTGTCCAGATGATGGATGATTCATTTTTTTGCAGTTCATGGATCATAATATAACCATCTTTGGCCACCACTGTAATTTACATGATTATATATTAGCTCCATGTGGATGGTATGTGTGCTGCATTCCTTACTCTGTCACAGGCCGTTTGTCTTAAGCCCCTTAAAAGTGAAGAGTCTGCAATTATGACAGGTATTTAAAAAACAAACTAAAATAATAGATTAAGAACTTTGAATTATGAGACGAGAAGATTTCTCTGCTTTTTACCTGCTGCCACTGGCCATAAGGTATTCCATACGCAATTATGTGTACAGCAGCTGGAGATGACAGTGATTACTATTGTTTATGAGAGGAGCAGCTGGATGTTGTCTTAAGATTCCTGCGTACATCTCCACACATGCCATTCCTTGTATACAGTAAGTCCCTTTGGAGAATTACCAAAAAGAGTTACATTTTTTTTTTCAAATACATAATGTTGAGGCGGCTCCTATGTAGTAACATCAGTGGCAGGTCAGTGCCAGACTTTGTGTAAGAAGGACAAAGCATCACATGTTAAAAGGCCTATTTTACCTGAGGGTGAAAATGTTAACTTGTCTCCTGTTTCTGCTGTTCTTGACATCTTAGTCCCATCATACATACAGTAGTCTCATACAAGTCACAACATGTATGTTCTTCTACCGTATGTCCAGTGAAAACACTCAAGTGTTTCATGTGAAATGACTGGAAAATTGTGGAATTTTTTGAATTTTTTTGAATTTATTATGAAAAAGTTGTGTGGTAAAGTGGTAACTCGTTGCAGGGATTGTGCCTCCATATGTTTTTTTGTTTTCCCAGCAAACCTTTTGATCTTGTCTGGTTATGATATCTTTGTTTGTGTTGTTGGGCTTTTTATACTTTGAGCGGAATTATAAAAATCAAAACAGGAAATCTTTGTCACTTTCATGTCCTTTCTGCACTATGTAATCTTGGGTCTTTCAGAGAGGTGAACATTTTTAAAGTTATATTCTCAATACCGAATACACTCAATTTCCTTAGAGGAAATATTGGTTCCATGTAACATTCTCTGAAGTTAGAAAGCTACCTGAAAAGTTACCGTTCTACTGTTGACGTTTACAGCAGCAGGGCACCACAGGTTTGTTTACTGAAATAATCTTCCGTTTGGCTTCAGGGTGCTTCAAAATAAATAAAAAATTGATTCATGATGATAGCATTATTCAATACTAAGAATTAAATGTAGAAACAAACTAACTGCAGGTTCTGCAAATGTAAACAAATCCCCCTCCCCTGAAACTGCATAGTGCACCTTTAATGACTTTCAAGGTAAGATTTTTCGTGCTGTGCTTTGCAGCTCTGCAGTCTGAGGTGATGTATGAGGAATTCCCCTTAAGTCTTTAAAAATACCAAAAACCAGACATCATACACAGGCAGCCTCACAGGTAAATGCCCTCAAAGGCATCATTACATCGTTAACACATAGACAAAACCTTTTTTTTCCCCCCGTCTGTGTCCATCTATCTTTACTGCAACCTTCCCTCTGAGCACACAGAAGTCGCACCGCTGACACTTGTACATCTTTAAAAAAATCACTGCAGAACTTTTTGACACCTTAAGTATTTTTACCACTGTTCTATTTGTTTCTCCCTTCCAGGCCCAATGTGTGTGTGGAGAGGGAGGTGACGCTGGTCGCCCAGAGGCAGCCCTGTGTGCAGGCCTTCACACGCATGGTTAAAGTGTGGAAGCAAGGCTGTGTGGGACAGTCATGGTGCATGGGATACGAGAGGAGGTGAGTCAGTTAAATTGCCCCTCGAGTCGTTTGTAGTCTATCTCTCCTTCTCATTCCCAAGAAAAAGCTGTGACTGTGTGTTCCTGTCCAAACACTCCCATCTTCACCTGCAGGGGATGACACGCTTTGCTGATTAAGCTCACGACTGGAGCAAGGCATTAATTCAGGGTTTTTTTGTTGTGTTGTCTTTGTCTTTGTGAGTCATTCATGCAACCAAAATAATGTATCAAGAGAGGAGGGAGAGGGCATGGTCCTCCATTTAAAGGTGGAGCCAGCGATTCTGGGGAGCGCTTGTTGTCAAAATCACTTTTGGTTTTTCAATTAGTGAATGTCTCTCCTTATGATCCAGTACCTGTATGTATTCTTTTGGCGCTGGATAGAAGAACAAATCGAGTGTTAATACGCAGCCTAGGCTCTGTAAATGGGTATGTTGCTATCTATGGTGGGCCCCCTGTGTTAACATACACTTTGGTTACATACCCGTTTACAGAGCCTAGGCTTTCCAGAATCACTGATTCCACCTTTAACTCCAAACAGTATCAAACAGGATTTAATCTGTCTCCCTGATTTCCCCCTTCCCTCTTCATCTCTCCGGCTCATGCTCTGTAATCACGGCTTTGAACCTCTCATACACTTAAGTGCAAGGTGTAGCCCTACTTCATTGAGGTTAGCAGCTATTTAACCCAGGCGTCACTACCGCAGCAGACATTCTTTTGAAGGAGAGGCCTTATGCTAACATGTTTAGCCTCTCTCTTAAAGAGACGGATTGAGGATTTTCTCACTGTGTCGCTCACGCTCGCTTTCTCCATGTTAATTTAACCGTGTTACAAAGGGCAAAGGCGCCTTTGAAGGCAAAACACAGGCCACAATTACTCGCTGTAAACAACAAAAACGTGTTTGCACAATGTGTAATGAGTAATGACTGTGGAGAAATGAGAGGGGTCCCAAAGTACAGGGACAGGCAGCCTTCTCTGATGTTGAGTCTTGACAGTCTTACACTTTAAAACGCCATCTTAAAGGGCTGGGAAAATGTTTGCTCAACATTTAGCCTTGTGTAACTCAAAGGAGAAGGAGTCTTTTGATCAGAGTAGGTGTGTGTGTATTTTCCTGATCTACTGGCATTCAACTAGCTGAAACATCAAATATAGCATCTGCCAAAATCGTCAGATAATCCCTTTCTATTTATATATGCATGCAGACACAGACAGACAGACAGACAGACACACACACACACACACACACACACACACACACACACACACACACACACACACACACACACACACACACACACACACACACACACACACACACACACACTGTTTTACAATTTTACCCCCAGAAACTGTATTGTGTTCATCTTTGCATAACTTTATTACTTTTTAAATTTTCCACTTCAACAGGTTTGATTGAAGTTTTTTTTTTTTACTTGATGTTTGTCGTGTTAACAGGACAGCGTACTACACTGCATACAGACAAGTGTACAGACAGGATTATCAGACCGTGTACAAGTGTTGCCCTGGATGGTCCCAACTTAACGGAGAAGCTGGCTGTCTGTATCGTAAGTATTCCAATTTTGATACCATCTTTCCCTTTTTAAAGTAAAAAAAACACACACATTTATCAAGTTGTGTTGATTTTGTATGACATTTTATAGTAGAATTGAATATGCGGCTAGGTATGTTCACTTAAATATGTAATTAACATACCCCTGACTCAGCAAATGAGTCTTTAAACATCTCTTCACCATTGGCACAGACTTCTGAATGAATGGTTTTCAGTAAAAGGTCAAAGGGGGTCAAGAGGTGCTTTGCCCGTACCGACGCCTCAGCAGATGTTATCAGTCAGTGCCATGTTCTCTGTCCTTGTGTTGTCACAACAGTCCCTCAAGGTTAAGATGTGAACGGAAAAAAATATTCAAGTGTTTTTTAAGTGTTGACATTCGCTCTCAGGTGAGGTCTGTGTCGTGGTATCTTGTCTTAAACTCAAAAAACAATTACGATCTTGGAGAGGTCATGTCTCCTATTGGAACAACGGAGAGCCTGTCTGGCAGTCAATTTTTTCCTTGGTTGGATGTGTACTTTAAATTGCATGTCAAAGCTCCAAAGCCTCGTTCCACTGAGTGATACAGTTCGGTATGGTATGGTACAGTACAGCATGCATTATTTGCACTGTGAAGGGTACCAAAATAATCGTACTGTGCCTTTAACTATTTTTGTCAACCGTTCGTTGGGTTACTGAAGTACATGGTACGTAAGTAAGTAAGTTGGTTGACAGAATAGTCATTTTCCGGCAAGAGATAAACCGCTTTGTGTAATTCCCTCGGCAAGAGCGAAATGTCTTCTGTTTTTTTAGATAAATGACATAGTGTAGCAGTGTCCCGCTGCTGTCATGTCACAATAGTTATGTATTGTAGCGGTCGTCATCCGGCATACAGCCCATCTGACAAGAATGTGTACTGTTGGAAGTGGAAAGGCAAGCCAGATCCCTCCCCTATCAAACCATACCGTACCAAACCAAACTGTACTGCTCAGTGGAAATCGAAGCACAAATGTCCACATTCCCCTTGTACTCGCTGGTCCCGTGTTCTCTCATTCATAAAGGCATGCCACTCTCCTCATTCAGAGGTGTGACCTACAGTCTATGGGTGTGACATGGCAGTGCAGGTCAGAGCATCGTCATTATGGATATGAAAACAGACAGGCCACACCGGTGTTTACCCCAACCCACCGCAGTCAGGGCCCCCCAAAACAAAACCCATCAGCTTACGGTGGAGGGGACCACCTGCTGATAGGCACAGAAAAGAACAAAGCGACACCAAATATGAATCTCCCCACAGTAATTCCGATCCACGTTCCATCCATGTATGGAGAAAGGAGTTGTGTTTTAGTCACACTGGGGCTGCCAACAGCTCATCTCCTTGTGGATAAGCTTAGCTTCACACCGCTGAGAACCCAGGAGCCTCCTTTGATGGGATTTTACAGTCAGTGGTCCAGATCGCATAGCCTGCATACCATAGAGAGAGGGCCTTGGCAAGACCTTCATGTAAACAGTTTGTCCCCAGTCTGAGGGAAAGTTCCCACTGCTTTGCCTACAGTGCCCTACCTGGGACTGACATGTGTGCTTACTGCTCCAGCCGTCACACCCATAGAACAGGCACAGGACTCACTGATAGGGCTGGGTGTTAATATGGTAATACCGTATCCCAGGTTATCTAAAGGTGTACTATGCAGTTTCAAGGTAGGGGTTATGTTTAAATATGTAGAGCGTGAAGTTAGTTTTCGAAATACATTTTCCAAACGTAAGACTAGAATATGTTCGTAAACCAAACTGTAAAAGCGATGACAAAACTCCTGTAAATGATGTAGGCCTAATTTGGCAAATAAAAGAACCTGTCAAAAAAGGTTAAAGCTATTTAGATGCGCTCATACTCGCTATGTGTCACGTGACAGCCTCTTCGCAGAAAGGATAATAAGAAACAAAAGATGGCCACCACAAACCACCTGGTCCTCCCCCGAAAAATGCAACTGCTGCTTCTTACTTATAAGAATGCAGCTTCAAATACTTTAGTAAAGTAAATGACATGCAGAAATGTTGATGGTTTCCTTGGTTTGGAACTTTTGGAACAAAGGTTGTATTGAGTTACATTGTGATGTGTTCAAGCGCTGTCCAGTAAAAGAGAGTATTCGGCGAAGGTAACTTCATCGTGATTAGTTCAATGTAATCTTGTAAAATGTAGTTTAGGCGAGAAACTGTATGAAATATGATATAATTGAAGTTGAAATAGGGTTTCTCCAATGGTAATACCCTGTGGTATCATTTGGGGAAAGGTATTACAAATTGGATACTTCCCAACCCTACTCACTAGGATAGCCCTCTTCTGATGGGCCGTGGCTGGGGAGAAGATCTCCTGTTATGTGCCTGTCATCGGTGTCTTATTATGGCATCCACGCTCTCTTCAAAGAGCTCTTTGTTTCCACGCAAAAAGGTTACAGTATTAAGTTATACGAGGGGAGAATTACAGTACACACACTGGCTGTTTTTAAAACAAGCCAGACTCATTGAAGAGCACTCATATATAGAGAGACATGTTTTAAAGAGACATTCCTCACTACGACTGCCCAGTGTCTCCCCCTCACTTATGTAGACACAGGGTTTTGTTTCTCTTTCTGTTTTTTTTTTTCGCGTGACAATGGCCGGCTCTCTTTCGACGCGAGGCAAGAGGGCCTTTATCTCTGTAACCCAAGACGTGGCAGCGCTTTTGAGATGGGACAAACTAATCACCCTTTTCTCCGAGCCATTGAACCCGGATAAAAGGAAGCTCACACCACAATCCTCTATACCCTCTCTCCCCACTCCCACTCCACTCTGCACACTTTGCTATGCACTATCTCTGCACACTGTACCTTCCGTCAGCACAATGCAATCTGCCCAGACGTTTTCAACAGCACCCACCAAACATCCAAAAAGATACAAGGAAAAAAAAGATCTGCTCTACAAAATGTACAGCTTTAGCAAATCCTTGTGAAAATCCCCCTAAAATGATGATGGGGAAGATTGGGGAAGGTTGGAATGCTTTGTGTGTTGAGATAGTGATTTAGTGTCTGGCACCGTAGAGGTTTCTCTCTCTCTCTCTCTCTCTCTCTCTCTCTCTCTCTCTCTCTCTCTCTCTCTCTCTATCTCCTGTCTTGTCTCTCTTTCTGTGTGTGTGTGTTCCCCTAATAAAATGTCAGGGTAAGGTAATTAGGCTAATGATGATTTGTGGTTATTGTGAGGCAAGTGAGCAGAAGTAAAGGTGCAGGCAGCTACTCTGGAGAATGCTTCTTGTCAAAATCTGTGAATAACTTCTCATGATCCGCTTCCTGTACTTACTGTGTGTGTGCTGGAGAAAAAAAATCCAGCCAAGGCTCTGTAAACGGGTATTTTGCTATAGCTATGATGCCCCCCCCCCTTGTTTACAAACCTGTTTATAGAGCCTAGGCTGTGTATTAACACCACATTTCTTGTTCAGCGCACACACAGGACAGGTAGCGGATCGTGAAGAGATATTCACTGACTTTGACAAAAAAATTATTACGACAACAAGCGTTCTCCAGAATCGTTGACTGCGCCTTTTAAGAGGGTCTAATCATGTTGTGGATAGAGCTACATGCAGCGGCTTGGAAGTGGCTGCAAGTTGAGTGGTTTGTCCTTCCATTAGTTCACCTGTGTTTCTTGTCTGCCTCTATTTTCCACCCATTATACAGTATACATGTAGACGTTCCTCTCACAATGAATGGCCTCAGTTGTTGTGCTGTCTAGCGTTCTTTGCCTAGCGTAATTAGTCACATATTTGGTGAAATAATACACCACAGCACAGCAGACGTCTGGTTATTTTCTTTCCACTATTTTGATCCCCCTCCCATTTGTTTTCCATATATTTTTGTTTTCGGGCTACGATCATTTGATTATGAAGCTTTATGAGTTTTCCATTAAAATAAGTTCTGGAGTGTTTTTTTTTTTTTGCAAAATATCTGAAGGTTCTGTTTTCCAAGTTCTGATGTTTCCCATCAAGAAGGATGCAAAAAAGTGGAGAATTCTTTCAACATGTATAGGTTTGCTCTTGTTCATAGGTACATTCAAATTAGGGCTGCAACCAATAGTTAATGTCATTATCAATGAATCCGATTTTTTTTCTTGTTTAATTGCTTCACCATTGAGATATTATGGAATAACAGTGTAAAGATGAGAGGCCAAAATGGGGTCTTCAGATGTCAAGTTTGTGTGACCAATCAGTCCAAAACACAAAGATATTCGGTTTACAATGATCTAAAACAGAGAAATGCAGCAAATCCTGATAGTGGAGAAGCTGGAACCAAAGAATGGTACAGATATTTGTTAGAAAAACAGAAATTATTTATCATTTATTAAACTCATTGCAGATTAACATTTGTTCTATTCAATTCTATTTCAAAGCGAAGCGCCCAAACCATTTATTGTTTCTAATGAGTTCTTGTCTTTACAAAAAAGTCAACTCAGGTTTTTGGAAAACCCTCAAGTGCATCCGAGGTGACTCGTTGTGTGTTTTGTAAATTCTCCCCAATTGGCCTGATGACTATCAGCTCCTCCCGAAGGTGAAGAGCTCTTGACTTTGTGATGGCGACTTCCTCTGCACTTAAACGTTTTTTTTTGGAGGACCACTCAATCAAAGAAGTCAAACCTTTTTACCCCAGCGAGTAGCCACAGGCCGAGTGAGTGTGGACGGGGTTAGCCCTTGTAGCGCGGGAGTGGAAATGAGCAGTTAGGCTGATTGACGGCAACAATAAGCTTTGTGACTATAGGAGGCTGAGGAGCAGGGACAATGGCTACTGCAGTTTGTCCCACTCGTTAACTGCTGAATAGGAACTGGTCCCCTTATTGTGGTGGGAGACGGCTGGCGAATGTAGCTACATGTGAAATAAGAGGAAATGCTCTTCTGTCTATCCATGGGTGGTCTCTGTGTGTGTGTGTGTGTGTGTGTGTGTGTGTGTGTGTGTGTGTGTGTGTGTACACTTCTTGTCTGTTTGCGCTGTAGTACGCCGTCCTGTTAACAAGACAAACATCAAGTTAAAAACCTTCAATCAAACCTGTTGAAGTGGCAAATTTAAAAAGTCATAAAGCAATACAAGGCCTGACAACGGTTTCTGTAGTATAAAAGTGTGTGTGTGTGTGTGTGTGTGTGTGTGTCTGTGTGTGTTTGTGTGTGTGTGTGCGTGTGCGTGTGTGTGTCTGTGTGTGTCATGGAGCACAGCGTCAACTATTTCAGTGGTCATGGGGACTGCACCGTGCATATCTGAAAACACATAGACACGCACCCATACGCTCAGCCAACTGAGACATATTATGGTGCATTTTTACGTCCAAGACAGGGTCGTAATTTAGACTGTTTAGTCGGTCAGAACACTGCCTCTGTTAACACTGATGGATGCCTTTTGAACTCATGAGTAATGTGCCTGCAGACGTAGTCGGGTCAGCAGAAATTTCAGAACAAATTGTGTTTGTGTTTGAGTGTTTGTGGTGGGACTGTTGACACATACGTAGCTGTAAGCAAATACCTAAAGGCATCATCACCAGAACCACTTTGTTATGGTATAAGGCTAGAAAGGGGATAAAAAGAAAGGCTGCACGACTTCAGGAAAACATGCAATAACATTGTTTATTATTGCGATGGCGATCACTATATACACTACAGTGTTAATGGCTTTCGGCTCGGAGTTCAATGTGGTCGGTCAAAAACTGGTAATTTCGCTTCAGTGTAGGTGTTTTTAATCAGGTTTAGCCTCTGTCATGTTATCAATTGTCAATATTCTCATCCACATAACTCCCTACGTAATATAAACATGGGTTGCAGCAAGTGTCCCATATATTTTAATTGCAGGGTCTTACATATCGAGACATTTGAATTTTTTTTGCTAAGCATTATGATGCCCACTTGCTCTGTCAAACTGACCTACAGTACAAATGGTTATTTAACGTCTTACAAAAGCAACCTGTCAGAGAGATCATCTCCCAATAGCTTTGCCCTAGTTTTTCCCCCTCCATATTCTTTTGAAATGACACATTCCTCCGCATAGCAAAAACGATGATTTGTTGCCTCAAAATACAGTGCTCATGCAGGGCGGCAAGCGCAAGCACCAATTATGGCACCAAATGGAGCCATGAACCGTGGGCCTTTGTGTCTGTGAATTGTCCCCCCCACCTCCTAAATGTGGTCTCCCTCTGGGGTAGCACTCCTGGGGGTTATGCCGGAGCCTAAACAAACACAGCAGCGTTGATGTGGTCATCTCCCCTTCACAAGCTGTAAGGGGACTGACACCTGCTCTCAGTTATCTTGGCTGCGAGTGGCCTGACCCCTTAGCTCTTCTCTTTTGAGGAAGCTGTTAATCCCGCTCAGAGAAGGTGTCTTTGTAATGGAGTTGGAGGCATTCACAGCAAAAAAACAGATGAGAGTGAGTTTTATTCCACGGTGCATGCCACATTAAGGAATTATTTCAGGGAAGATTAAGCAGCAGTGTAAGGGGGGACGGGGGGTTGCTCCGGACGGGGGCCGGCCCAAAAATGTCACTGGGTCGCTGCCAAACAATCCAGTGTGTCTGTCTCTCACATCTCAGAGGAAGGGAATGTAGTACAGTACATTTTACTAGTTGTCGCTTGGCCGTGCAGCCCTGAAGTGACTCTGAGAAACATCTGACCTTTTTGCTTTGTTCATCAGGTGCACTATATAGTTTCAAAGGAGGCGGACTTGTTACATTTGCAGAGCCTGCAGTTAGCTTATAAAACACATTTACTCTACGTGTAATTCTTGGTATTGAATAATTCTATCATCATAAATGAAGACAATATCATTTTGGAGGCAGCTGTAACCAAATCTAACACTGGAATATGCCTGTGAACAAAACTTTGTGCCCTGCTGCTGATAACGACAACAGTGAAACATTATTTTTTTGGGTAGCCTTCTCACTCCAAACAGTGTTCCAGGGATCCAATTTTCCCTGTGAATAGAATGTGTTTATGAATTTATGAGAATATAGGCCTACATCCAAAAAAAATGCACTTCTCTGACACACGCAAAGTTACACAGTGTACCTTTTTTAGGAAAAAAAAATCACCACAATTTAGGAATGTCCCATTAATATGATCTCTCACAGTCGGTGATATTATAATAGTCCTGAAGAATTTGGATCTATTTGAAACTGTGCAAATACAACTGACCTCCGAGTAATGCGTTATTCTGCCCGTCTGTCATCTGTATCTCTCACCACATCAAACCTCCCCTCACATTAGGGAAACCACAGACGTGCCGATAGCTATGTAACTGTAATGTTGAACTACTACTACAGTGTATAATAGCATAATGTAGCCACGCAGTCTTGAGGAACTGGAAGTCATCATCATGGGGCAGATTAGCAATGGTCAGATTGGTCTTCCTGTTGGAGTAGGGTTTCAGCTGCTTCACAAATTGGGCAAGATTTTAGTCAATTACATATTGTGCACAAGACCGTGGATGTATTTTACAATGTGCATCTGTATAGCGAGTGCTGTGGTCTCTTCAGGGTCGGTCATGAAAAAGTGTGTGTGTGTGTGTGTGTGTGTGTGTGTGTGTGTGTGTGTGTGTGTGTGTGTGTGTGTTGTTCCTGTCGTAGAGCCACTGGATGGTCCAACTGTTGAGCAGGTGTCCGAGGTTTTGGCTGGATGACAGGGCGGATGTTTAGACTGCAAATCTACTAAAGAGGAATGGATGAAATTGCCTTGGCTCAATGTGTGATTATTAGCGAGCACTTATTCATGTCCTTCTCCTTTGTCTTGAGATGTTGTGTAATTCCCCATTACTGACATGTTACAGTTGAAAGGAGACAGCAGATGTACATATACGTTTTCTTGATAACCGTTTAAACAATAATCAAAGTGAAACGAGTGGAAAAAAAGAACCAGATGCACCGTATGAGGTAATGCATTTATATATGTGACTGTGACTGTCAGATTATTAATGGTAATATGACATTGGTAAAGCAAAGTAAACTTTGATTTAGTACCGTTCATAAACACAAGATTTTCTGGTCTGCCTGCTGTATATCATTTTGTCTATGTTCTGGACCAGCCCAAAGGCATTTATAAAAATATGATTGTTTATGCTGATGCTCTCGTTTTCAGTAACAGTTCAGTTTCAAGCATAATTTTTTACTGCCAGAGGAAATTGTTTTTGCAGCCAGTCATCATCAATACAAAGAACGAGCACATTACAACAATGGATAAAAGTAAAAGTGCCGGGACTATGTGTTATCAAACACAAGAAGAAATCTCGTAAGAATTGATTAAATAAAGTTAAAATCTGTAGATGAACTACAATCACACTGTTTCTGTGTTGAGTTGTCTTGGGCACATCAGTACTACCTTCACTATGACCTTATAAGGCCAGCTTATGGCAACAGAGCTGGCGGCGCCTGGTGTGATGATTGGTCATGCTGCATCCAGTTGGATTAGTTGGACAGAAAAATGCATATCTGGCAAAAGATTCACATTTTAAAATGGCTTTTTTTATGGTTTCTTCACAATCATTCCAAGGGGATTGGCGCCTAAATTCCCCCTGTGATTAGCTGGGACGAGGTTTTTTTTTTTTTCTTCCATCTTTTCTTTTCACTCCAACTGTCCACATGTTGCCAGTCGGACTCAAGAAGAGCAATTACAGACATCAATCCTCTGTCATCACTAAGCACTGTACTCTGCTCAAACAACAGGCCTGTCCTAAACAGCTGTGTCTTACTTCACGGGGATATTAGGCTGCTGGACACACAGAGACATACGCTATACAGACAGGGAGACTTCGGAACACATGTACTTTACTTGGACACACACACACACACGCGCGCGCGCGCGAATAACTCATATCATGACTAATGTGAGTTCTGTGTGAGTGTATATGGAATGTGATGGTACACCTCGGCGGAGGATTCAAACGTTTGAAATACCTATGGCTCTAACTGTTTGTTGATGCGTCCTGGATTTTTTACATTTCACCAGTGAGGGCAAGTTTGATTTACAGGGATTCATGGAAACACGGCCGCTGGCTCCATGAGACAGGTGCGCAATGCTGGCCCTGTGGCATTCTGGCTTTATCCCATGACTGACCTAATTACATCTGTAGGATCTTCTGTTTCTTTCTTTTTTGACACTGATTGAAGGTTCAGTTCATCAGTCAAGGCCATTCTCAGTGAACATTCTTAAACTGTGCAGGAAAGAGAGACCCCTTTCCCTTAAAAGTTATACCAAGCTGTTGCTGCCACTCATTTGAAACAGTCTTGAAAATGGAGTTAAAGGTCACATATTATGCTCATTTTCAGGTTCAAATTTGGAATTCGGGTCTCTAGTATGAACTGTTTTCATGGTGTAAAGTCCAAAAAACTCTGTTTGAAACGCTCCGTTTAAGAGCCTGTCTCTTTAAGACCCGTCTTTCAAAAAGCCCAGTCTGCTCTGATTGGCCCTGAATCTAACTACACGTGAAAATCAGGGGTATCTGGGGATGTGGCTTATCACAGGTGGAGGTAGTGCTAAGCTCAGTTCGAAATGATCAAAAACCGTGTGGCTTCACCCCTTATGATGTCATAAGGGGTTAAACCTGAATGGGTTTTTGAACACAGGTTTTCAGAAAGGCGGAGGTGGAGAAAAAGAGATCGTTGTTTGTTCTCATACTTTCACAGGTCACACATGGCAAAACATATTAATGTTGAAAAAAACAGCAAAAGTTGCATTTAAGTGACTTTTGAACGCTCTAATTCTGTGAAATTTATCTCACTTGTCCAAAATCCTGCTTGGCGGACAACAACCAAGGTTCCTCTTTAGTCAGTAGTTAACTGTCCAGTGACAAGGCTTTGATAGAGAGAGGCCAGTCACTGTTTGATACTTGCATATGTTGACAACTCATCTTGACAACAGCCAGGTGTCTCCATGCTCCACTTACTATATTTTTCCTCTCTCTCTCTCTCTCTCTCTCTCTCTCTCTCTCTCTCTCTCTCTCTCTCTCTCTCTGTCTGTCTGTGTCTTCTTTCTGTCGACCCTGTCAACACGTCCACGGTGAAGCCATGTGCAGCTACGGTGTGTGCTTCAACGGGGGCCAGTGTCGGGAGGGCTCCACCAAGCTGTGTCATTGTTCTGCAGGATTCAACGGACCCAGCTGCCAGTATGGTGAGTAGCACACTTCCTGATTAGTGGTTATGTCGTTTTTAAAAGATCGCTACAGTAAAAGAAGGGGTCATGGAAAACTCTTCACGCATTGATTGAAACTAATAGCAGCTTGCAAATCTTGGCTCTTTCTGGAGCCTATAATTCTATCCATTTTGGTCAGTTTAGCTTCCCCACTGTACTCTGTACACTGTACATTGTTCCCCATACTAAATTCAATTCAAACTACTTCATCCCAAAGGGGGCAATTGGTTATGAGCAAGTTGTTGTATAGACCACGTCACAAGAAAATCAAACAGATACACCAAGAAGCTTAGATGCTCAATAATAATAATTTTATAAATAAAAAATAAAAAAATATTAACACAGTGTTAATAAAGTATATTAGTGATATACCCATAAGAACCCGCACCCAGTTCTACTTATAGGAAAAATATGAGGGATGGAACACAGACTAAGTTGACCACATAGAACACATTTCTGATGTTTTCTAATTTTTTTTTTTTTTTTTTGGAAATTTTAATTTTTTTTTATCCAAAATATTATCCAAACTTTTTTTTTTTGAACCCTAATATTACAATGTGTTGTCATTAATTGTTGTTTAGATGTGTTCAAATGTACTTTGAATTTAGCAAAAGAACATATATTAATTCAAAATAAATGAAACACTAAAATTAATTGATTAGCTTATTACCATTTTTGTTATTGTGACAAATACGTCACTCCAAATTTTTATGACTATTTTGAGGCTCACGGCCCGATGTCACGTATACGTCACAGCGATATTTACCTAACTTGTTCTATATAAAGTTGTTAATTAAATATGGTCAGACTGGGTTAAATGAAATACAGGACACCCTATTAAAGCATTAGAAGTGTTAAATGGGTTTTAACTCACCTTTAGTAACAAAAAACAAGCTTTTGAAATTTGCTAATTTCTCTAATTGTGTGCAGCTGTCACTCTGCAATCTTTGGGAAGTCACTTCCTGACACAGTCACATGGCTGTCACATGACAACCACACCAGGATGTTGAGTATATGTCACTAAGGGACTTAATGAGTAAAAATCTAGTATAAACCTGTATGAGGAAAATTTTGGGACATTCAAAGTGTGTGTAACCTGGATGTCACCGTGGGTCCTTATGGGTTAAAACGACACTAAGATCATATGTTAATGGTAAACAAAATAGAATAAGAAATAGCCTATAAGACCCTATGAAGAATTTGAAAGTTTGAGTGCAGAAGGGGATGAATGCTTTGGAGAATCAGTTTTGTCTTACAAGCAGGTAGGGCATATCAAGGCCCAGAATTCGCCTGCAAGAACATGACCTGTCTGTCTGAGTGGTGGCCTTTTTCTCTATACGAGTGAATCCGAATCTCCTGGCATCAGCAGTTGGCTTCTTCTCCTTCGCCAGCAGCCAAAGTATTTTATCAGCAACTCCATTGTTTGAATTTGAAGCTGTTGAAGTAAAACAGCGGAGGATTCTGTTGTTTGTCCCCCGATAGCACCACACGACAGGAAATTCCTCTTTAGTGTCAACTTTGTACCAGAAGAATCATCACATACAGTATCTCTCCCTTCAAAATGAAGACCTCCTAGACACTACACACTTTGTTACATAAGCCCAAGTTCAAAACTATGGGGACAACAATCTTGCCCCTCTTTTTAATTTACCAACTTGTAGGTTCACACATGATTTTCTCAGGATTTTTCTCCAGTCCAACAGATGTAAGTTCACAACACCTTTTAGCCTATACAATACTGTACATTCACTTCCTCGATGGCTATTATCAAACTTACGATCAAAACCTTGGGAAATGCAGCACTGACAGCAGGTCTATATGATCAGAGCTCTCTGTGGTAGTTAAGCTGACCGGGCTTTACTTCTGATTACTTCATGCTTGAATGAGAGAATTAATCACAAGGACAGTGGATCCATGAGCCAAGGCCATTAGTTCCCATTTTCCGGCTGCTCTTTAGGGGACTAGTGGAGAGTCTTTGAGGAAAATTGAAGCCATCTACTGAATAGGATGTTTGCTCATCAGGCAAAAATGTACATTATAAATGTAGAATGGTACATGGTACATAGTGCTGAGATACAGTGGCTCTTATCCCTCCCTCCATACCATGAAAACCAATGTAAGGAATAAAAAAAAAGACCATGATGCTACACTCTCAAACTCAAATCGTGCACTATATCCTCAATCTTATGATATTAGTTTTTCTTTCAATCCCCATCAGCAGGAGTTTAAAGGGTGTCTGTGAAGTAGACAGACTCGTGTGATTTACATCTGTTTAGTTAAACAAGGAGAATCGCGCACAAGAGGAAGTGTCAGAGCTGGTCATATGGATGCTCAGTTTTTCAGGAAACTGTCAAAGCATTACCCCCATCCGTTAGGAAACAATGAAAAGATAAATCTGTCCTGTACCATTTAAACTATAAGCCTCAGTGTTTGTGTTTCTGACTTTAAAACGCCTCCTAAAATACCATAACATACCACTGTCCATATCCTGTTGTAGGTGTGTGTCGGAAGAAGACATGTTATGGTGAAACCATCACGAGCAACGCCTTTTAAACATGGCGGCTTGAGATCTAATCGGCAGGTTTACATCTATAATCCTGCATTGTCTTCATTTGGTTCAACATTTCCTCACATTCCCACAACTATATCATTGTATCCCTTCACTTTATGGGTCCCCCCTCCCTCTTCGTTTTGCCCCCGAGCCGAGAGCTCCACTGTTTGATATCAGTTCAGACATCAGCTTTCCCCCCCTTCCCTTCCACACATTGAGATCCACTATAGCATTGTCCTGCATTGTGAATGATAGCTGTTATCAATGGGCACCTAGGGGCCCTTAGCTGGTGGGAAGCTATGCAGCAGCAGCAGACCCCCATACCCTGACCCTCCCTCTATTGGAGGCTATCAGTCCGTAAACTCTCTGGCAGTTATATTGCCCTTGTGATTGGCATGCAATGGGGCCAGACTGGATGAAGGGTGAGGGGCTGTCAGCGACTCCGGCTGAGCGGGGAGGATGTATCTCAGACTGCTTGAACTGCGATAAATGTTAGCCTATTCCAGATACCATGCATTCACGCTCTACAGTTCAATATATTTGGCCAATCCGATGTAGCATACCAGAACATGATGTAAAGGGGGGCATGAAGATGTTATGCTTAAACTCCTACCGGTACTTTTAAATGTTCATGAGACTGATTTTCCCTCTGGTGATCAGAAATGACCTGTAACAGCAAACTAGAGAATCAGTGTAAACAACACTTATTTTTGTATAGTTAATATCAATGCGTTTGCACGGGTCAGATTTCCTGGGAACTTCGACAAAATTGATTTACTGCAGTCAGACCTGGTGTGTTTCACGAGTTACTACTAAATCAAAGTTTACTTTTCTTCACCATCGTCATTTTAACATCATTAATCTGACATAGTCACATATGTAGGCATTACCTCATTGCGATGCATCATGCATTCCCTCTTTCACTCGCTTCCTAAACAAATGCACACGCCGCAGACATGTGCTAGCAAAGATCTGTAGGACAGCAGGCCCTGGGGTCGTAAAAACACCACCACTTTTGTACAAAGGTTCCACTAGAATCAATAAAAAACTGAATGCTCCTCGTAACCATCCAAAGTGACCAATAAATAATAAAAACTATGTTGTTGGGACCACAGCTGTCCCTTTTTATGATATTATGCACGTACAGGTCACTTCAGAGTCAAGTGTCCTGAGGGCAGATAATAGCTGCAGGCTAAGTACCAAGTGTCTCAATGGAAAAAATTCTAATGAGTTACACTTGTAAACTGAGTGATGGCTCTTGATCATATAGCTCAGGCCATTTTGAAAAACACTCTGCAGTGTCGGGGCTGCATGCCATTTTGCTGTAACTGTCACATTCTTGAGCCCTGGTTAAATATGGTTGTTGTGTGTAGACAGGAGGAGGATGTTGCTCACACACGCAAAAAGCTGCTCCCGTTGTGGTAATTCAGTGACTGCTGCCGCGGTCCCACATGCTTCACACAGCTGTCAGTTAGAGCTTGTTCCCTCTTGTCATGTTTACACCAAAAAGCCGTAGCCGCAGTGTGGAGGATGTGGCCGTACTTCAGCCTGACATTCACTCATCATTTGATCACTAGAGATGGTTCTCTGCACTGTAAGCATTCCTCCCCATTCACATGTGGTGATGTCCCCCTCGCATAGAGTGTTTGATGTGGTTCGTCTATGTTTGTGTCTAGCAATTGGTGTGTGTGTGTGTGTATTTATGCCGTTCAAAGGGGGCCAATTAGTGCCCCGCTTTAAAAATGTTGTCTGAAGCTGTCATCTACTTCACTTTTTAGTAGCGTTGTATCTGAGTATTGTATTGACATTTTTAATGTGTTCCTTAAGTATGTGGTAAAGTGAGGATCTGTGCCTAGAGGCTCTTCTAGTTCTTTCAAAGCCGGTAAATCCTTTTTATTTGAATGTGTCAACTGCCTTAGCGCTATACTTTCCAAACCATTATACCATTAAACAGCAGGAACGATCATACAAGGTTGTATGATATGCCATGACTGATGGAGACTTCTCGGGACAAGACGGCATACTTGTGTAAATAATTTTGATGCCTGTAGCACTTTTAAGAAACCGTGTCAAGGAAATTGGGTTCAATGGTTTGAATTAGTAATGCCATTGATGCAACCAAATGTTACAGCGAGTATTTTGACTCAGTATATTTCATCTTTTGAGCAAAGGAGTTCCAGATACAACCAGCATTTTTGTGAAAGTTAAAACAATTTTGCATAATTTACAAGTCTGCGCTTTTCTCACTGGTTTGTAGTTGATGAATGTGATATGATGAACTTTTGTGAACAAATTTTTTGAACTTTTTTTGAACTTTGATTTGGATTGCAGCTCATTTAGTCTATGTTCCTGGGAAAAAAACAATATAGAAATAGTGTTCTTTTCACTGATGGTCTCGTTTGCTGCTCCAGGTAATTTATGATTATCAGAAGAAAAATGTGACTGTTTCATAACCATTTAAAAGTTCCTCATAGGAGGTTTAGGCTTCAAGTTGTAATGTAATTACCACTGAATATAACAGATCTATTGCAGATCTGGCAACCCTCTTATGTTGCCAGGTATCTGTACTTATAAAGTTTTTTCTTTGTTTTTGCTCTAAAGTCCTTTTTTAAAACTCTCATTCTCTATCCAGGGAGTTTTAGTCACTTAGTGCCTGATGTACTCACTATCCAGCCTGTCATCAGTAGACAAGTGCGATCCTCTGGGATCAACAGCTTCCAATGCTTTTAGACTCTGGCAGCCGGGCAGATGTCTTCAAACCAGCTGACATCTGGGCACATACAGACAGACAGACAGACAGACAGACAGACAGAAAGGCACGCAGACAGACATATATACAGACAGACAGACACTCTTTGTAACATGAAACGTTGCCGCCCTACTTCAGGAATCTTTAGATGTCTTCTAGAGCTTGTGTACCGCTATGAAGTGAAAAGGTAAAATGAAAGTTATCTCCAAGTCATAAAACGAATGGATTATGTCATAACGTAAGTTAAGGAGACCCATATATCCAATTTAAATAGTTTATTGCGAAGACATTTGTTCAGATTTAACATATGTCAAATTTAGGCTTTTGTTTTCTTAATCCCAAAAAAAGAAAAACCTGAACTTTGAAGGGTTCTTTCTCTGTTAGGGCACATGCGTGTCATTTTGTGCTCTTCGCACATTATCACTGAATCATAAGCTCATCATATCATGGCTGGCTTCAGGGTCATTGCAGTGCCAGAAGGGCCAGCTTGTTTTGAACTTCACTCTTGACACACATCATCATCATTATCATTATTCTGTAATGCTTGCTTCAGGGCAGGCTCCCAGGCATGCCTTCTCAGACACAGCACAGTTGTCTTCCAAGCTTTTAGTTTAGTGCAAGTGTAAGTACACTGTCTATAAAGTCACTTAAAGTCATCCACCAAGATTATAGTAAATTCATGGCTTTTCGTTCAACATGTTCTTGGAAAAAAATGAGGCAGTATGCTGTACATGCACAGATGTATAGGTAAAGTGAGGTCAGTATGACTTCTAATCCCATCCAAATCAATATCTCTTCTTTTTATTCTATCGTTAAAAAGCAAATGAATCATTTAAACAAAATAGATCCTCTTCAACTGTTCGATTCTCCTGTTTGTGGCATAAATAAAACACATGGAAGTTTTTATTTTATTTTATGGACAGAATTTCCTCCTTGAGTCTCTACCCATAATCCAGACAGATTTACATTTAACATTTTGCATAACTCAATTGTCACTTGTCGACATGGCATTTGTACAATGTATATTCTTAGAGCCGCATTGTGAAGTGGTATGCTTGTTAGTGTTAGGTGCAAGGTCAGGACAGCAACCCTGGAGCTATTGTGGGAATCCATTGTCTTGTAAAAAGGACACCTCGAAGTTAATAGACTTGAACAAGGGATGTCCGGTCAGGAATTAAGTGAAAGAGAAGACAATAGATAATACCTCGGAAGACAACACACTTATTATCAAATCATCACGCACCAAGGCATCCTCTTTTATATGGAGATCAGATCAGTGCAGTCACTATACTGTAAGTAGTTTGGCTTTGGGGGAGATATCTTTGTCGCGGTATCTTTGCAGCATTGTACTGTTGCAGAGGGGCCCAGCAGACAAAATGTTTTTTTCACCAAATAAATAAATGCTTAGCATTTAAAAATGAATATCGATTAAATGATACGCAAAATGTAGGAAATGTTTTCTAATTGTCAATACTTTAGTTTGCTGCCAGACAGCCGTATATTGTTGCACTTTTTTTTAAAGCATAGTTCGGCCATGTATTAGTACGCCAATGTGCGTCTTTGCAGTGCGGCGTATAAATCCGCCAATCAGCTGTTCAACTCAGACCCATCTGCATAAGGTAACAGACTAACTATGCTTGAATACCATATAAAACCCCACTTCAAAAATACTGAACTATCGCTTTAAGACAGGGATGAGTGTGCGTGTAGAGCTGTACTCAGGGAAGGTGATTTCAGATGGCAGTAGGCCTACCTCTGTGTCTCTAATAGCCGTCCTGCTCTGCAATTACTTGAAGTTCAATAGTGTGCTTTTCCTCACACTATTACAGTCCAGTGGCCTGTTGTAACCTGCCTTCTGTCACCTTTTTTCTCACACACACACACACACACACACACACACACACACACACACACACACACACACACACACACACACACACACACACACACACACACACACACACACACACACACACACACACACACACACACACAGTAAATTACCTAAAAGCAGGCCAAGGGGAAAATTCTCTATCTGATCCATGTTTGTTGAATTTTTGTAACCTTAATGTGCATATATTTCCTACTGGTCTACTATTATTTTCCTTGTTACGTGTCTGTCATGCATGCGATGTTTATGCATTCTAAGATTTTTAGTCACGGTAACCGTTGTAGCACATTAAGGCCAAATGTTAGCAAATATGTGGGTGGTTCATGCCTCCCAGATGTCCAATCCCAGTTTACAAATGAGTGGTTTGTTGGTCTGCACTTTGCTGTCACTCAAAAGTGTTTTAATATTGGAATGCAGCAAGGCAATGATATGGTGATGATGGCGTGTCTTTTGTTTTGCCTTGAGAAGTAGATACAAAGGGGGGAGACCACTATTGATTTAAGTAGTAGTAGAATGACTGTGTGTTCCTAGTTGATATAGCTACAAGGAGCTTTGAGTTTTTGTTCATTCTAGCGGCACCTTTGGACAAAAGCAGTAGCACCTAAGCGTGTGCATTTGTTAACGAAGCATGCGAAAGAGAGACAGCAGGATGCATTGCGATTAGGTCATTTATGATTTAAGTACTGTTCGTAAACACAGGTGTAGCAATAGTATTAATAATACTATATACACAACTAGCATTCTTTAAGCTGATGGTCTCGTTTGCTACTACAGGTCATTTATAATCCTTGAAGGAAAAATAAGACTGTTAAAAGTTCCTGGTAGGCGGTCTAATTTTGAATTACGTGACAGTGGTGACTTCTGCTGTCTCCCTCTGCGCTAAACACATTGCAGGAGGGGAGAGCGGGGGGTCATAGGTCAAGACAGCATGTGGACCCAGTTTGTGCCGGCTAAGGGTGGCTGCTTTTAACTTTCACACACACACTCACTCACTCACTCACTCACTCACTCACTCACTCACTCACTCACTCACTCACTCACTCACTCACTCACACACACACACACACACACACACACACACACACACACACACACACACACACACACACACACTCACAATCACTCTCACTCTCTCACACACACAAACAAACAGCATGACGGCTATGTGGCATTTGGCCCTATTTTAGAAAATGTGTCCAAACTGGTATCATCACTTGTGTGCTCATCTAGCCATATAGAGACTTGACAGTGACATGCGGCAGCAGCAGGGACCCAGATGGTATCTGTCATGTATACGGTGGATTCAGGGGTCTGTTATGGAGGGCACATGTTGTAAAACGGGAACATTGCTTTGCCGTATGGGGAAAGCATTTCACACACGGCATGGGGTACAAGCCTGACTGTATGGTTGATTAGCGGAGAAACACTTTGACGCTATATATCTCCCATGCCCTTCATGTTCCTGGGAGCTCACAGGAATGTAGCGACAGAGATGCTTTCAGTGTGTCGGCCTTGGGGTTGGGGTTGGGGTTGAGACCTCTCCCCATTGTAAAAATAAATCCCCGAAAATCTTGAGTACCATTCAAAGGTTTTTACTTAGGATCAAGAAAACATTTTAGGAACCTCCATGCTGAGTTAGCCGAGCACTTTAGAGATTAAGTGCCCCCAAAATCAAACACACATGCACACTGTGGTCTCTAATACTGGAGATCCTTGGCCTCAGCACAGAATTAGTATATGATCCGACTAGTCAGTGTGGCTGATCAGGCCTTTCTTTCACTAAGGAAGGAGGTGGAAAAGGTCCAAACATGTCAGCCTGAAGAAAATGTTGAAGTTGTATAAGCTCTCCTTATCCTAAACCTTTTAGGTACAAGTTGTGAGACTTTAGAACTAGCTTCTTCATGTATTTTCCCAGGGTCAGTCAGTGTCAGAGTAGTTAGGCTTGGGGGAGCTGTGTGTGTGTGTGTGTGTGTGTGTGTGTGTGTTCGACCCCCTCGAAAATGAGATGATTCATCTCAAGGTTTTTTTCCCTTCTAATAAACTTGATAATTCACACACATGACGTTTTTTGTAAACGCTGTAGGTCAAAGCAGGGAATAAGTTTTATTTACAGTGATTTTGGTAGATGAGTTAAGTCAGCTGTTGTAGGCCAGATATCATTTATATGAAGATATACAATTGTATATGCCGAGGGAGCATCTAAGCACTGCTGATTCTGTCAAAAAGCTTTTTGGTAGGCAAGTCCATTAACTACTTGTATATTTTTGAAGTTTGCTTTACAACAGACATTGTGATCCTTTCCATAATCTTTTTTTCATTGTTTAAGTGTTGTCTTTGTTTTTGTATACCCAACTCTACCAGCCATTGAGAAATCTTTCACCCAGCCACTTGCACCAAGTCAGCCCCCCCCATCCACCCACCCCATCCCCAGATACTAATGAGGACATGGACGTCTTTGTTTGTCCATCAAGCGTTCTCTGTTGTTCTTCATTTTAACTAATGGTTTTCCTAATTGATGCTGATGTAGAAGGAAAATTAGGGTTACTTTTCAGCTTGTCTAGTCATCTTTGTTTTGGTGAGGAGAAAAATCTGTTCGGTGAAATTGTCCCTGAAAATCCCTGAAAGCTTAAACTTGTATTTAGTAACAGCATGCCCTGGGCAGTGCCAACACTTAATTGCAGGAACTCGTCCAATAGTCTGCAAAGAAGATTCGAATGGAAACAAAACCAAGAGCGTGTTTTTTTTTTAACACGCTCTAATAACGCTCTTAGATTGTAAACTAGGGTTAATGTCTGTAATCCATCAATGTCTGTAGGTCCATAGCAACAGTGAATTATCCTTGACAGCGGGTGTAATCGATAAATAATTGCCCGTAGAATGCCGTGATTGACCAATCAGAACACAGCATTTATCAGTGCAGTGCAATACAATACTTTAACACATTATTGAGATGATTATCTTTTCTTCTGGTCATCAGTTCAGTATCCACTTGAAAGACAGTAGAGCCATGAGATTGTAAAACAGATCCCAGGCCAGCTGCAGCAGTTTGTCATTGTGTCCATCCTCCACTGAGAGGTCAAAAGGTATATTGGGTTTAGCGGGGCATTAAGTTATATAACCTGCGTGTAAAAGATGAACACATCGCCTTTTTATCTGCTTCAGATCTGGCTCTTGAGCTCCTTAAAGCAGTTTTTAAGTGGGAGTGAAACCGTTGTAAAAAGGCTAAGATGACTAATAATGGGATAGTAAATGTCCAGAAAGAACACAAGCGGTCTAAATCATTGTCAGGGTTTCCCGGCTTTCATTCTGATGGCTTTAACATGCTACAGCTGAAACAATGTCTGTGAACAGGTGAAAGTCTGTTTTCTACTTTAGTCAGAGAGAGTTACATCGTACCACCCCCCCGCCCCCAAAAAGACAAGGAGAAGGTCAGCTGGTGACCTGGTCATGCTATTCCTAATTTAAAATGGCTAGATTTTTTGATTTTTCTTTTTTACAACACCATCTCTCCTATCAGCCCCCCCCCCCTCCCACAAAAAAACTGTAGTTTAACTAAACCAATCACAGAGTCACTGACTTTTTTTTTCTTTTCTTTTTTTTTCTTCAATTGAGGGTCTAATCCCTTTTAGTTTGAGTATTGTTAGCAGGCAGCATAGCGTGACTCCGGAGCAGCTGAAATGAAGGAGGCCATGGAGACGTATAGACAACCAGAGGCTCCTAGCAAAACTCTTTCACATTCTCCACCTCTTTGTCCCAAACTCCTCTCATTCTTTGTTTTATTTCTTCTTTTGTGTGGAAGAGTAAAGCGTAGGATACAAAACAGGAAGTGAGTTGGATGAAAAGGGATAACAGTAGATATTTGTTGGGGGTATTTTTGCTTTAAAACCTGCCTTCTGGGGAGTTTTTGACCCTTTGTAGCACCTTGCAGCACATTTGTGGGATTTATTTATTCATTATTTATACAATAACTCTTTTTATTTAAACTAAACAATGAGAGAGAGATTTTTGAAACCATTTTCTTAACATTACATTTTAAACCTAATAAATTAGCTTCCAACACATTTTAAAGAAAAAAAACAAAGTCTCATTTGGATAAGGTGAACTTTGATTGTTTTTTTAGGTGTGGGTTTTCTGTAGATTGCTGTATGTTCGTATGTTCGTGCAGAGAGAGAGAGACAGAGAGAGAGACAGAGAGAGAGAGAGAGAGAGAGAAAGAGAGAAAAAGAGAGATGGAGACAAAGAGAGAATACAGCCCTGTTCCTGAATATAGTCACTAAAGGCGTCCTTAATGAGAGGGCGTGTGTAACAGTAGTCGGGGTGGGTGGGGTAACATCCATTGGCCACCTACCTGCCAGTGCATCCTGTTGCAGCACCCTAATCTGCAGTAATTGTGCTGAGTCGGGCTCCCACCCTGTCTCATTAGGCTCTTTACAGCATTCTTGATGAAAGGTCACCGCTGGTCACGCCGAGGGCAAGGCCGTCAACTTTTGTGTAAATTGGCCGTGACAAGAGTTTGCAAAATACAATTAGAGGAATAATCAGTGTGGACTGATCCCTTCATCTGGCAGCAGCGCTACATAGATTTCTCCTTATCTCCTTTACTACCGTTTGAAACATCCAAATCTCTTTATAATTTCGACCAAATCTGTCTTCTCTACCTTTCTTTCCTACTTATCAGATCCTTGTGTGTATGCAACCGGGCCAAACCCTTCACTTCTTATCTCTGTTTTCCCTCCAACCTACAAGATTTTTCTCCCTTGTTGTGTATTATCTCCACATGGAGAGCACTGTAGCCTTCTGGGAAACGTTCACACAAGAGTGCTCTCTCTCTCTCTCTCTCTCTCTCTCTCTCTCTGTGTGTTTCAATGCAAAGTCAGCGTCTTGCTGATGTTTCGTGAGGTGTGAAACGCAAGTGCTAATCGAAAATAAATGTACAGTAGTGAGATGGGGTCATCTGCCTGTCAAAGCTGTTTATTTTTGCAATTGGTCTCTGTTGTATCTATCGTCAGTACAGAGTCAGACACTTAACTGACATTGTTGCTTATCAAATTTACAATGAATTCAACTTGTATTCTACGGAAATATTTCTTGTAATTTGATCAGGCAGGATAGCTCTCAAAGAATCGAGCAACAACAAGGAACATCTTCGGGAAAACTAACCCTAAATCTTAGGAAACATGAAAGTTAGCATAGTAAAAACAGCCATTCACAAAGTTTAGGATGTAGAAAAAGAGGGTTGGGTGGTCGAGGAAGCTGCTGAAGCAAAACAGCATTGACACAAGAAGTATCAGGTTGGAAATTCAGGTTATAAATCAGTGTTTTCCAACCTGTGGGTCTGGAGTCCCTAAGGTGTCACAAAATGGGTCTGACCGGTTGTAAAATGTAACGAGTTACGGAAAAAGAAAAACAAGTTCCACTTCATAACAAAGTTTAAGTTTTGTGTGCTGGCCCATGGCCCTCAGACAGCCATCATTCATAACATCATTATTATCAATATACGAGTAATAACTGTTCAAATGTGATGCTTCTTATTTTTCTTTTATATTTGCTTATTGAGGATCTTTGTACACATCACTTGTTCATTGGCATGCCCCCACCTCTGTGTGGCCAGCTAATATGTTAGCAGGTCTCCCATTAGCCAAGATTTGGCAGTTAATCTAATGCTATTTGTGTGAATGTCAATGTCTCCATCAATTATTAAGGAAATTAAGTTGAAATCCGTGATTTGGAGATGTATTTTTTTCTTAAGAGTCTGCAATCTCTAACCAATGTTGTTTTTTAAATGTGCTTTATAAATAAATCTGACTTTGACTTGGTTTGTATGGGCTGCGTTCCCATTAACATTACATACATTAACTTTGTGCACTATGAAACCATGCATGATAGATCACGCTTGGGCACGTGAAGCAATATTGAGTGACCTCAGTGTCTATTCCCTTAGTAGGTCATGTATGTGCCCCAGTTTGTCCTGTAGGTAATGCCGTTTCCTAAGGCCCTTTTCCACATACCACAGCCGCATATCTCACACATGCATCCATGAAGAAGACAGGCTGAAAATCACGACACGTACCATTTTTTGATTTATACTGGCCTTCATGTGTTGTCCTAGGCCCTCAAAACACGCTTGCCACGCTTGTTTGAAAACAGGTCCTAACAGGTATCAAGCTCAGGTGCAGCACACGCAAAAGGGTAAGAGAGTCATCCCCCCCCAAGGTCCAAGAGGTATTTGCTGTATACCCGTGTTTGCCCGTGTGTTGAACATAAAATGTTCTTCCGGAGACATGCTTAGGTTTCGGTTGGCCTACTTACTTTCTGTGTTGCAGTGTGTAACTTTTATAGGCGAGTGACAGAACGAGTGACATAAGTCAGACAAGCTTTGGCCTTTTCACAGCTTTTTTGTAAGGCCGCATGAATCAAGAATGACGTATCGCATCACACATTAACATACATGAGGGCCGACAGCGATTCTAAAAAAAATGCTTGTTGTCAAAATCAGTGAATATCTCATCACGATGCGCTACCTGTCCGTACTGTACATTGCTAGCTACGTTTGTTTGTTTACATACCCTTTTGTTAACATACCAGATTACAGTATTAACATTGGATTTTTTTTTTACAGCGCACACATTGTACAGACAGGTAGCGGATCATGTGGAGATATTCACTGATTTTGACAAAAAAAATATTGAACAACAAAATGAGATAGAGATGCATTGTCCAGAATCGCTGGCTCCACCTTTAAATGCATTCACATTCACATGAAACTCATCACACACTTTGGCCCCTACCTACAGTGCAGTGAACACAGATTTGAGGATTATTGGACCCAAACATACAAACTCAAACACTAGATTTGATCATGTACACATAAATCCCTTGTTGTCAAACATGCAGAAATAGTTAAACATATGGGCTCCATGGTGAGAGTAAAAGGCTCACTGAGGCAAACAAGTTGATTGATTGACATTTTGTTACCCAAGATGAGCCTCTCTGTGCTTCTCACTGCACAACAGTTTACTGCTGGTCTGTGGCTTCGTGTCAACACAGGCCATGGGAAGAAGAAGCTTGTGAAAACAAAATACAACTGTTTAAACGAGCAGATAAGCAAAGAATTTAGATTCTGCTCATCTGCATTTTCACATGAGAAAGAGTCAGTTCCAGGAAAGCAGCCACGGGCCGACATACCTGTCAACCAAGCAGTAAAACTTCTTAACATAATTACTCAAAATAGTGATAGATTTTCAGAATTTGACCAAGATCTGTATGATAGATTTTCTCGATAAATCAATGAATGTCTAAAAACAAATGCTCATTAAAAATGTCCCACCATCAAACATCCTTTTTCCAAACAAAGGTCCATCAAAATCAATTGACTAGACCAATAACAACAATGCCAGTTTACAGAGCCTAGGCTGTGTATCAACACCAGATTTTGAGATCGTGAGAATATATTAGATTTAGACAAAAAGTGATTTTGACAAGAAGCATTCTCCAGAATCGCTGACTCCACCTTTAAGGTACAATTTAAGTTTCTTTTGACTTATTTGATCTACAGCAGCTAAAAAAAGCTTCTGCTTTGGCTTGACCTCAGATATATGGTTGCCTCCTGGTTGTTAAGTCTTTTAAAACATGTTTTGAAAAAGAGGAAGTGGCTTTTCAATGTGTATAGTAGTAATACTACTTAATTCCATGGTGAGACTATTTACTCCAAAAATGAGACCGACTGTGAATGACTTAATGGAAACTTCAGCGGTTTGTGAAAGGAGGTACACATGTCTTTAAACATCCCGAGATACACATCACAGAGGTCTGTGTGTGTGTGTGTGTGTGTGTGTGTGTGTGTGTGTGTGTGTGTGTGTGTGTGTGTGTGTGTGGGTGTGTGTGTGTGTGTGGGGGGGGGTATAAGGTCCTTTGTCATTAAAGGGACATTTTTCAACGTCTGGTTTCGGGAAAAGCCACACAACGTAGGAATGATAGAACCACTTTACAACTCAGCTGGCCACAATTACAGGGCTTTAGGAAGAAACTTGTAGCCCAAAATGGGCACTTAGAATGCATCAAATAGAATTAGGAGGAGAAAGGGTTGGACGCTTAATAAAGCAAACATAGTTTTCTGGTATAAGTCACTGCGGTGAACCAAAGTGGAAGAGGTTTTTTTACCAGTGTGTGTGTGTGTGGGCCCTTTGACAAGTTAATTGTGGGCTTTCTTTTTACTTTGAATACTTATATTGTGTCGACTGTGTTCTAGTTAACATGATACATGAGAGTGAGGCAGATATCACACAGGGTCAAATTATATATTATAATAACCATCCTGTAGCACATCTGGGCTTTTATTGATGTAGCCGGAGTTTAACAGCAGGGGGCAATGTTGAACTTGAACTGATGCCTGGCAAAAGAGTGGGAAGGAAAGAAATATAGCAAAAAAAACCTTTTGGTCTTATTTTTACATTAAATCATTGGCTATCAAATTATTATCTCTTGTAATGCATAATGTTTTTTATGTCAAAGTATGTCATATCTCAGTTATACCAGAAATTATTCACACAAAGGATTTGACTCTTAAATTTGGTGTGCACTTTTACGAAATATTTGCCAAAAGTTTTGTGATTTCATACCATATTTTATTTATTTACAAATCGAGTTAGACGTGAATCCTAAGACTAATCCTCAAATCTCATGTCACGGTTTGCTTCATGTTATTACACCTGGCATCTGCGGTAACATGAGCCAAAGTTATGATCTCATCTGTTGTTAGCCTACATGCAGTTTACCTGTAAGTGTTACATAGCGCGGATAGTAGTGACAGTAGTCTGGCATTGATGCGTTACAAAGAAACCTTAGAACTTACTCAATGTAAGACCCAGTGTCATGGGTTAATGCTTGGATAACACATGCATCTTTGAGATTCTCAGGATATCTGACTCCAGGAAAAAAAGTACCCATTTCAGATCCAGCAGGAGTTATGGGGGCCCATAAAATCACTTTTTACAATAACATCTGTGAGCCAGGGGTGAGCATATTTCCCCCAGTTCACCAGTTCAAGGAAAACTTGTCCTAATGTACGTATGGCAAGTTTTATTTGTGAAGCACCCTTCAGTAACAATGTTGCAATTCCAATGGCCACTTGTAAAACACATTTTAAGGGGGAAGTTAAATCAGATTTCAAAGGAGAGGATGAGTTTCCATTGGAAGAGTGTGAAGTAAACGGTCAGATCCAGGTCAGAGATAGCTGGTTTGTTAGTCAGACAGACAAGTTGCGGCCACATGTGCCCATCAGTTTTCGGAGAAATCCTCATCTGAATGAAGGGGAGATATCATTTTAGATGCAAATTAATGTTAAACAACCTCTTGTATGAACTACTTAAAAGCGTGTGTATTTCAGTTTGTCAGGTGACCTTTTGGAAGTAAACAAAGAAATCAAACAAAACCATAATATTATACATTTCAAAAAGAGATACAAGATAAACAATTTGACCAAAACAGAAAGGAGGAAACTTAATATATTCATTTGCAATGTAGTTACAGAGAATTGTTTGTTGTATGTTGTTGTATGACCTGCCTTTTCGTATGCAGTATATACATATTTAAAGGTGGAGTCAACAATTCTGGATAATGCCTGCTGTCAAAATCACTTATTGTCAAAATCAGTGAATATCTCGTCGCAATCCGCTACCTCTGATTCTCCAGAATCGCAGACTACCCCTTTAATTGTTTCCTTCTGTAAGGATGTGATATTGTATGGGCAGGAATATATATGAACAGTATGCTTCTGCCTACTCCTTCTCAAACGCATAATTTTTTTCTTTTTGATTTGCTAATGTTTTGTTATTGTTTAAAACAATCAATAAATCAACAAAATACATATTTTCGTTCTGTTGCAGTATATTTGATTGTTCGGGATAAGAAAATTGAAACCAAAAATCTATTTCAAATACGTCTCATGGATTCTCTATCCAATTCCCCATCTTCATAGATAGAAGCACCTGGTTGATTGAAAGCAGCTGTGAGGGACAGCAGGGAATACAACCCAAGGAATGAACAGATTATTACAACAGAAGGCTTTTAGATCAGGGAACCCTGAAAGGAAACCGGTTAGGCCACCACCCCAACCCTAAAAAACCCCCCGAAAAACCCATGAACTCTGCACTTTTGCGGTCCCGTAAAACTCCCCTGAGAATAATATCAGAAGGTCTGCTGGTGGTGTTATGTGTAGTTTTGGCCCTTCCAAGACGTTAGGCCCCGTTGTCATGGGAGCAGTGGCTGTGGCCCTTATCACAGGAAGTCACACAATACTAACAGAGGAATGTCAAATCCAAAGTGTTTTGCTGCTGCGGCATCCCACATTTATTTTTTATTTTTTTCAATTTTTGTTTGGTAATTCTTGACCTGATTGCTTTGGAACAGTTGTCCACCATAGGGACATCAAGTTTATACCCATTCTACAGATGTGTTTTTGTTTTGTAATTCACTTACAAGAAGACATAACAGCACCGAGCAATGGGGAAGGTTTGTTTTCCGAAATTGAACAATGCGAAGAAACTCCACCCTCATACAAGCAAGAGATTGACATAATATCAGTCACACAAACACACAGTAAAATATATGCCATGCCAAGAGAATGAACGTATTCCAAGTTCAGCTGCAGATAATTTGGAGCTTAAATAGCCTCAGTTATACGCGTTTAGTTAAAGCCACTACGAGTAAGATGGCACGTTGGCGTCCCCTTTGGACAAAAGCGGTAGTATTTTTACGACGCCCGCTGTCGCAAAGCTGTTTTCTAGCGCGTGCCAGACGTGCGAGTGTGAACTGAGAAGGGCGCAATATAGTGCATGTCTGTGTGTTGAAAGTGTGAGGACTCTTTTCGGCTCCGTGAGAGTGGTTTTGACACTGCATCAACTAATGCCAGTCACTGCCACACACACCTGATTGCAATGAGTTGATGCAGCAGTGTCACCTAACTACTCTCTCTCTCACGGAGCTGAAAGATTACGTGTCCTCACAGAAAGCGAATGAACGAGAGACGGCAGTTAGTATGGATCACGATGAGGTAATGTGTTTATGTTGTTGTAAATAATTACTATTTCAGATAATGGTTATCTGATGATGGTGAACCAAAGCAAACTTTGTGTTAGTACCAACCGCTCATTCATTTAGGAGTAAACACTGCAGTCTAGTTTCGCTCTCGTGAAATTGTATACACGTTGCTTGGCAACGCCCTCGTCCCACCCGTAGCCTATATCACTCTCCCTTTTAGCTTTTCTTCATTGCATTTTCATTTTTTTCTTTGATGGTTCAGCCCCGTTATCAGTCATTATGACGACAAATAACTGTCTCAAACTAGGCTCCCGCTCCCCTTCCCTCACCTGGAGGGATAGGCTTCTCAAATCACGTTGCTGCGCCACACTGAAATCTGCGACCAATATGGATATGTGACCATAGAGCCTGCACGAGCGAACCGAAAATCGGACTGGGTGTGCGACCAAAAGTAATAAAAACTATTTAAAAACGTCTTTCTTTGCACTGATGGTCTCGTTTGCTGTTAAAGGTAATTTATGATTATCAGAGGAAACATGAGGCTGTTTAAAAGATATTTAAATGTTACTCGTAGCCGCTTTAATAATACCCAGTTACAGTTTTTTTAAATTTTTTGCCAAATTCCTGCTTTGTGTTACTGTGTCCCTCTGCATTGGCTCAGCAAAAACACATCTGAGGAAACACAAAGAGGAAATTTTTTCATTTTTCATTTAACTTTTATTTATCCTCGAGAGACCAATTGAGGGGTGACCCTCATTTACAATGACGTCGAGTTCAAACAAATTCAAAGGAAAAACAAAAATACATAAACAATACTCAATGCAAATACATCAAATACACAACAACAGATGAAGAGAAAAACAATTGAAACATTTACACAGTGGTGAAGAGTGGCAGCAATTAAAATGAAATGGGTGAAAGTACAATATAGCCTAATTAAAACAGTTACAGGTAGAGTTTGGCAGATTTAAGATAGTTTGTTTAGATTGGTTAAAGCAGTGGTTCTCAAAGTGCGGCCCGCGGGCCAATAGCGGCCCGCAGAAACATATCTGGCGGCCCGCATTGAATTATGATTTTTTTTTTCATTTTTATTGAAACGCACGGAGGGGATGCATCCCCCGTAACAGTAAAAACAGTACAGGGGTCAAAACACTTAAATATCCCTCCTAATTATTTATATTCATTCCCCAATTACTAATAATAACACCCCTACAGTGGACCGTACCATCTTAAACTTGCCGACGTTCGGCTGGCCTCTGCCTCTCGTTGCAGAGGCTGGTCAGCCTCCCCCAGTGCAGCAGGCAGTGGTGCCAATGTAAGTTGTTAGATAGTGAGCTTGTTAAGCCCAATACGATGCACTTTCTCACCTTCAAGGTGAATTAGAATAGGTCAAGTGTCTAAGGATGGAAGCTAACATTATCTGGTTTCTAACTCTTTTGGCTAAAGTTTAGCTTACAAGCTAATGTTAGCTAGCTGCTGATAGCCATGGAACTATCTGCCTAGTTGACTGCTGATAGCCCACCCTGTTTATTTCCAATGTATAGTGTCATAATAGTTAACACTGCTGCTGCATCTTGAGTAGTGAGTCCTACAAAAAAACACTCCAAAAGGTAATACGTTTTCAATGTGCAGAAAGTTTTGAACAATAAAGTAGAATAAATATTTGAATGCAATGCAGAATGCCTCAGTGCCTTACTGATTTATATTCCATTAGATTTGCGTCAATGGGAGCTAGTTGTCTTTTCCTTAACATGTCCACCATAAATAAATACAGAAGACACAAATTACTGCATAAAAATTAACCAGAATGCATACAATGAAGTGTTTGAACCTCAAATTTTTCTGGGGGACTACCCCCAGACCCTGACTTTTAATGTGCCCCCCCCCCCCCCATGTTGAAATGAAACCTAGCCCTTCATTAATTTATTAAAATCTGTTAATTAGACATTACTGGATGCAGACCAATACATGTAAACTGTAAAGACGCAACCTGGCCATTGAAATGATTTCAGTTTAAAAAAAAAAAAATCCTTCGGCGGCCCTCGGTCCAATGTTGGGTTCCTAAATTGGCCCTCAGCTATCAAAAGTTTGAGAACCCCTGGGTTAAAGGATATGAAGGTATTTACACTCAACAAAAATATAAACGCAACACTTTTGTTTTTGCTCCCATTTTTCATGAGATGGACTTAAAGATCTAAAATTCATTCCAGATACACAATTGTACCATTTCTCTCAAACATTGTTCACAAATCTGTCTAAATGTGTGATAGTGAGCACTTCTGCTTTGCTGATATAATCCATCCCACCTCACAGGTGTGCCACATCAAGATGCTGATCTGACATCATGATTAGTGCACAGGTGTGCCTTAGACTGTCCACAATAAAAGGCCACCCTGAAATGTGCAGTTTTGTCTCACAGCAAAATGCCACAGATGCCACAAGCATTGAGGGAGCGTGCAATTGGCATGCTGACAGCAGGAATGTCAACCAGATCTGTTGCTCGTGCATTGAATGTTCATTTCTCCACCATAAGCCGTCTCCAGCAACTTCGCACAGCCATTAAAGAGGAGTGGAACAACATTCCACAGGCCACAATTGACAATCTGATAAACTCTATGCGAAGAAGATGTGTTGCACTGCATGAGGCAAATGGTGGTCACACCAGATACTGACTGGTTCTGAGTCCCCAGACCCCCAATAAAGCAAAAAACTGCACATTTCAGAGTGGCCTTTTATTGTGGACAGTCTAAGGCACACCTGTGCACTAATCATGATGTCAGATCAGCATCTTGATGTGGCACACCTGTGAGGTGGGATGGATTATCTCAGCAAAGCAGAAGTGCTCACTATCACACATTTAGACAGATTTGTGAACAATGTTTGACAGAAATGGTACAATTGTGTATCTGGAATGAATTTTAGATCTTTAAGTCCATCTCATGAAAAATGGGAGCAAAAACAAAAGTGTTGCGTTTATATTTTTGTTGAGTGTAGTTTAATTTGTTGCTGTAAGTTGTTCCAAGAGTCAGGGGCACTGAAGCTAAAAGCTGTCTTTCCCAGCTCAAACCGGGCTTGTGGGACATAAAGCAGAAGCATGTCAGTGGAGCGGGTCTGATAAAGCCCATCTGAAATTTGCAGCATTTCTGTTAAATAACGAGGAAGCTTCCCGGTCAAGGCTTTGTAAATAAAAATGTGCCAATGTGCGTCACGTCTCTCTTTAAGGGAGGACCACCCAACCTTTTCATATAAAACACAATGGTGTGTGTCATAAGCATCTCCTGTGATGAATCTTAAAGCTGAGTGAAACACAGAGTCTAGGAGTTTAAGACATGAATGTGATGCATGCTGGTAAAACGCATCACCGTAATCAAGGACAGACATGAAAACTGCCTCAATAATCCTTTTCCTACTACATAAAGGGAAGGTGGTTTTGTTCCTATAAAAATAGCCAATTTTGTCGTATTTTATTTATTTTTTTAAATGTTAGGCTAAGAAGGCTAGCTTTGAAATATAACAACTGTATTAGTCTAATTCAGAGATTTGACTTTAGAATTCGAGTTTTAAACAGAACGAAGACTGTGGATAATGGTCTTTGTGACCAGTGTGGACTGGAGAATTAATTACAGCGACTAATTACTCTTTCAATGTTCATACTGTATGAGCACAGGAGTATTGCTTTAAGTTAAACTGCTCTTTAATAGATTACTGGTACTTGAATGTCCTATAAGTCCATTGACAATACTTTCGATTTTCATTTATATAAAGCCAAATGTCAGAATTAGTTGCAATTTTAACTAAACGATTTGTCAGAAAAGAATAAATTGACATTTTAGGAAAATACCGTCTGAAGGTTAAAAAAAAACTCCTCCCAGCACTTTAAAAGTTCACAAACGTTGCAGCTAGTTTGTTAACTTTTAGACAGAGCCAGCACACAATTCAAGTGTTCATCTAAAAGCCATGCTAAAATGGTACTGGCTACAGTGACAGCATAGCTTCATATCTCAAAGATAGACATTTAAGTATTATTGATGTTCTCACCAAAGAAGCAAATAGGTGTATGTTGGTTCTTGTGTTACACATTATAAATCTAAACATCTACCACATGGTTGAAATGGCGCCATGCATTTCTCCCTGCATGGTTTTGACTCTGAGCTTTGGCCTTTGACACCGACCCTGGGGTATAAATTGGGCTACAGACAGACTACTGCTATGGTTCAAGTATCTTATCTGTTTGGAAAATCCCACACACACACACACACACACACACACACACACACACACACACACACACACACACACACACACACACACACACACACACACTTAGATGACAATATCATTAAATGACAATCTTGATTGATAAATATGCCTAACTCTTTTCAGATGCTTACTATCATGCAACTAACTCCCCACACTACATAGTTGGAAGGATTTTGGTGTACAGGGTCTTTAAGGAGGCTGTACAGTTCTTAGAGCATCTCCTGAGATGTGTGTGTGATTACTCTGCTGGAGGTTGAGCTTGCTGACGGATTGATGGATGAATGAGAATGACGTAAAATGTAAAAAAAAAAGAAAGAATCTATTTGCGTTTTGCCCTTGGCCTCAGATGAAGGTGCAGCCTCAGACTCACTCCGTCATGTCTTCAGAGGTCATTGAGTTTATGCTTGTATGGTTAGGAATGTTTCTGCTATAAAGCACAGATATATAGTTGTCCTGGAAAAAACGTTAATCTTTCCATGTTACAACCGCATATTAACAACAATGTGGTTCACCTCTTTTGGAACTTTTTTTATTGATTTCCAATGTGGCTCTCATTGTTAAAGAAAACAATGTGAGTGAAGAAAATGCAGTATAAGATACTACTAGTACAAGCACATAAAAAAGGTTCATTTCTACATTACCAAAATAAAGCTATGGTTGATGCTGTATGTCTAAAGACATGCCTAAAATAAACTTTTAATTCAATAAAAAAATGCTACTCTATCGATCAGCTGTAGGCATACATTTTTTCCCACTGCTGCCTGATGTGACCCGAAGCAGTTGGAACATTCCTGCTTGCTTACCGGGAAAAAAGAGAGGGAGAATGATGAGCATGACAGTGACCTTGGACATACCCTGCTTAAGCCTGTCACAGGTGTGTGTCCTGAGGGGGGGTAGGGGGGGGAAGAGGGAGGTATACATCCTAAAAACACAACACAAACACAATCCAACTGAAGATCTCACCAAGCGATTCCCCTCAGGGTCTTTACACTTCAGGTCAAATTCTCCTCAGTCACGTCACCTGTCTGCCTAAGTCTGGTTCTTTCTGCTTAACGATTTTTTTCTTTAAAACCTGCTCCTGATTTTTTTGCAAGTTCAACCTCCTATAAGGGATTTTTTTATGTTTATGAAACAGTCTAATTCTTCCTAATTTTTCTTGGGAACTTTGACAAAACGATTTACGGCAGGCAGACCGGAACATCCTGTGTTTATGAACGGTACTAAATCAAAGTTTACTTTGCTTCACCATCCTCATATTACCATTATTAATCAGACATTGTCACACGTAAATACATTACGTCATCGCGATGTATCATGCGCGTTCTCTTTTAACTCGCTTTCTAAACAAATGCATGTGCCGCCACTACGCACTTTGGGCACTCGTGTCTTAAAACAACTGCCGCTTTTGTCCAAAGGGGGGCCGCTAGAATCAACAGACACCGAAAGTTCCTCATAGCCACTTTAAATGAACTGCACTAAAAGACAGGCCCTCTCTCTCTCAACCCCCAAGAATCCAGTCTCATTAAATCACTTGTGATGTTGAGCCCATATAAATATCGGAGGGCATCCCACATTTGAATCTATCACTGCAATTGTTCTGGTCTCTGGTGTATTACATTGATTAGAAATGATGTTTCACAGTGAAGTATAGTTGAGTATAATAAAAAATCATGCTTGATGTTTTGTTAACATTTTATCACACTATAATATTCCGTTTCAGCTTTAAACACTTGGCCATATAAAGAGGACCAGTGTCTTGGGTGTGACCATTTCCAGATGTTCTAAGCGGAGAAAGTATAATCATTTAATTGGCTGGTTAAACTGCTTGGCTTTTTACAATATACCAACATTTGCTTGAGGGGGGAGGAAACGTCCTACGAAGCAATTTTGTCTTTGCAGTCATATACCCTTTCTCTTTGTACAGTAAACTCTCCTCTTTTTATGGACAAGGGGAAAGTTTACAGGCTCCATTGATGCCAAGTGAGCGCTCTCTCTCTCTCTCTCTCTCTCTCTCTCTCTCTCTCTCTCTCTCTCTCTCTCTCTCTCTCTCCTAATTTTCTCCATGGCCTTCAGCTTTTTGGGCCAAGATTCCTTTCCTCGCTGAAATGGCAAAATGAAAAAGACCAATGTTGTCAAGTTTAAAAAACCCATATGCCGTGAGCATAATCTCTCCTGACAAAAGCCCACATATGAATGAAATTTAAACATGAATGCGGGCAATGTGGTGGGAGCTGTGTCCTGGTACGGAACAACCAGTAACACATTCAATTGTTAACATCTTCTCATTATACGCAGAAGCTCCCCAGCTCAAATGATGGTATACATGGTGTACTGTCGGCAGCCGTAGCCGTTACCCCCCAGTCATTATGTGTAGTTAGGGGAAGAGTTTTTTATCTGGTTTTAAGTTGATGACAGCGTTGGCAGGATATTTAGCTGATGGAAATGAAATGGAAAAAACTGGCTCAGTGTTGCGGAAGTGTTGTAGTGTAGGAAGAGGGTTTTGCAATGATTGACACGTGCCGAGCCGTGGATCAGTTTTTGAAGTTAGAGACAACGAGGACAAAATTGAACTGCTATAGTTAAAATCAATTTTAAATCAATTTTAAAAATCCTTAAACTTGCCCTATTAGCATAGCAGCTATACGGGCAAGTTTAGGGATGGAAAGTAATAATTCCCATGAATTGTAAGGCACTTGAGCTCTGGCCAGACACCTTAAAAAAACAAATAAAATGTATCCACAGAAAAAATTTTGTACATAATAATGAAAATGGTTATGCATTTTGATTTTGATTTTTTTAAATAATTCAAAGCTGTTTTCACCAAAACATGTTTTACCATTTAACCGCAACAGGTCGTTGTTCTTTCTCATTTCTGTATTTGGGTTACGGTCTGAATGCTTGTAATAATCCCTGTTTCTCCCCGTCAGATGTGAATGAGTGTGAGGAGACCAATGGAGGCTGTCAGGCACTCTGCTGCAACACCATAGGAAGCTTCTACTGCAGGTGTCCTCCTGGACTCAAACTGAATGAAGACGGAAAAACCTGTCAAGGTGAGTCTAATGCTAAAGTAGTTTGACTGTGTTGGCTTGGAGTCGGCAATTCTGTAAACTGGCATGTCGCTAGCTACTGTGGAATGCCTTTGTTTACTTGCCCAATCACAGAGTCTGGGCTGTGTATTGACACTGGATTTTTTTTCAGCACACACATACAGTAAGGACAGGTAAGCAGATTGTGAGGAGATATTCACTGACTTTGACAAAAAAAGTGATTTTTACTGATTTCGGTTTTCCAGAATCTCTGACTCCACCTTTAATATCACTATCAGAATATTTAGAATTTGGCTTCTGGTTATCATACTTTACTGCTATAGGGCTGTGTTATATAGCCTTCCTGATAGAGTACAAATTCAGTTAGAGCCGGGCAATCGATCAACAATACTACACTACTTTTTTTAGTTTTGATTTATATAAAGATTATTTTGTGTCTTACTTTAATGAATTTTCAGGGTCAAAAAGGCACTGTGGTGATCATGAATCAGTTGGGGTTTGGTACTATAAACACAGATGTTGGAAAATCATCTGCCGAGCCGTGATATTTGAGATCTATAGACAGTGTTTAGAATGTAGGCATCTAATAAATGTTTAATGCTCATGTCTTTTGAGTTGTTTAAATCCTCATTTTATTTGACAAGGAGCTCTGGGAAGAGTTCGGAGCCACATAAATTGATTTACGCACGCACGCACGCACACACACACACACACACACACACACACACACACACACACACACACACACACACACACACACACACACTAAAACCCCTAACCCAAATGATTTCCATAATATCGAAATATTCCTCAGATACTATTATTTTGTCAGAACTGCTCAGCAAAAGTTCATGGCATGTCATTTTTTTCTTACTCCTTACCCTGAAATGATCTTCATCTAGCTGACTCAGCCATTTCAGCATTACATGTTTGAAGCTTTGATAACAATGTGGCTGCAGGGACAGGAATGTCAGTCTTGCTGATCCACTACTTTTGGCCCAAAATCTTTTATAATTAACGGATATACAATTTCGGTGTCGCTCAAACCTTTTCTGCCAATGACTGTATTGTTTACCACGAAAATCTGGTTCAGACATTCATGTTCCCCTTAGGTAGAAATTTCAATGAACAACTTTCCATGTATGGACTTCAATAACATTTTAATTTGTCCAATACTTTTCAGTAGAGTGCGATACCAAAAAAAATGGCATTTCCATCAGCCTCAGCTTAATTTTTTGTGCTATAATAGCACATTTTCCAACCACTAGCCAGGCTTTAACTCTTTAGCCTTGTTGAAACAATTTGAATGAAAATTGGATGACATGTTGAATAACCTATTGCATTTGAAACTTACTCAGCCCACTAATCTTTCCCCTAATTTGCTCCTTTAGTGCACTCAGCAACTATTACACTGATAGATGTTTTGGGTTTTGTTTTCCGTATTATTTTTGTATGGAGTTTTTGTTTTCGTTTCTTATTTGTGTGGCTCAGAGCGAATGCAGCATTTGGCAGTGCACTTTAAAACTCCGATTCGTTTGACCCGGAGTGAACCACACAAGCACCAGATCTTTTCAATTTGTACACTGTTGATGATAAATCGATTTCATGACTCATCAGACTATCTTTGGAAGAAAAATCCACAGCAGCTACCCACTCCATCCCAATGCTTCTCACTAAAAAAAACACCAAACTTCTTCCCAAATATATTTTCCCATGAGATTTCGGTTTAGCTCCATCATACACTCAACAAAAATATAAACGCAACACTTTTGTTTTTGCTCCCATTTTTCATGAGATGGACTTAAAGATCTAAAATTCATTCCAGATACACAATATTACCATTTCTCTCAAACTTTGTTCACAAATCTGTCTAAATGTGTGATAGTGAGCACTTCTGCTTTGCTGAGATAATCCATCCCACCTCACAGGTGTGCCACATCAAGATGCTGATCTGACATCATGATTAGTGCACAGGTGTGCCTTGGACTGTCCACAATAAAAGGCCACTCTGAAATGTGCATTTTTTTGCTTTATTGGGGGTCTGGGGACTCAGAACCAGTCAGTATCTGGTGTGACCACCATTTGCCTCATGCAGTGCAACACATCTTCTTCGCATAGAGTTTATCAGATTGTCAATTGTGGCCTGTGGAATGTTGGTCCACTCCTCTTCAATGGCTGTGCGAAGTTGCTGGATATTAGTGGGAAGTGGTGTACGCTGTCGTATACGCCGGTCAAGCACATCCCAAACATGCTCAATGGGTGTCATGTCCGGTGAGTATGCTGGCCATGCAAGAACTAGGTCATTTTCAGCTTCCAAGAATTGTGTACAGATCCTTGCAACATGGGGCCGTGCATTATCTTGCTGAAACGTGAGGTGATGTTCATGGATGTATGGCACAACAATGGGCCTCAGGATCTCATCACGGTATCTCTGTGCATTCAAAATGCCATCAATAAAATGCACCTGTGTTCTTCGTCCATAACAGATGCCTGCCCATACCATAACCCCACCACCACCATGGGCCACTCGATCCACAACATTGACATCAGCAAAGCGCTCACCCACACGACGCCACACACGCTGTCTGCCATCTGCCCTGAACAATGTAAACCGAGATTCATCCGTGAAGAGAACACCTCTCCAACGTGCCAGACGCCATCGAATGTGAGCATTTGCCCACTCAAGTCTGTTACGGCGACGAGCTGGAGTCAGGTCAAGACCCCGATGAGGACGACGAGCATGCAGTTGAGCTTCCCTGAGACGGTTTCTGACAGTTTGTGCAGAAATTGTTTGGTTATGCAAACCAATTGTTTCAGCAGCTGTCTCAGTGGCTGGTCTCAGACAATCTTGGAGGTGAACCTGCTGGATGTGGAGGTCCTGGGCTGGTGTGGTTACACGTGGTCTGCGGTTGTGAGGCCGGTTGGATGTACTGCCATATTCTCTGAAACGCCTTTGGAGACGGCTTATGGTGGAGAAATGAACATTCAATGCACGAGCAACAGATCTGTTTGACATTCCTGCTGTCAGCATGCCAATTGCACGCTCCCTCAATGCTTGTGGCATCTGTGGCATTTTGCTGTGAGACAAAACTGCACATTTCAGGGTGGCCTTTTATTGTGGACAGTCTAAGGCACACCTGTGCACTAATCATGATGTCAGATCAGCATCTTGATGTGGCACACCTGTGAGGTGGGATGGATTATCTCAGCAAAGCAGAAGTGCTCACTATCACACATTTAGACAGATTTGTGAACAATGTTTGAAAGAAATGGTAATATTGTAGCCTGGCATTCCCAGACCTGCAACTAGGCGCTGGCAAATTAAATTTGCTGCGCGTGTTGGTCTGGACACGCTCCGTTGAAGCTTTATCAAGAAAGCCAGAAATCTGGCTATGGTTTCAATTGGTTCTATCTCATATGGGCGCACCAGAGCCCCTTATACAGTATCTCACAAAAGTGAGTACACCCCTCACATTTCTTCACATTTTTCTTTATATCTTTCCATGGGACAACACTGAATAAATGACACTTTAATACAATGTAAAGTAGTCAGTGTACAGCTTGTATAACAGTGAAAATTTACTGTCCCCTCAAAATAACTCGACACACAACCATTAATGTCTAAACTGCTGGCAACAAAAGTGAGTACACCCCTTAGAAAAAATTTACAAATTGGGCCCAAAGTGTAAATATTTTGTGTGGCCACCATTATTTTCCAGCACTGCCTTAACCTTCTTGGGCATGTAGTTCACTAGAGCTTCACAGGTTGCAACTGGAACCCTCTTCCACCCATTTATGACAGCATCACAGAGCTGGTGGATATTAAAGACCTTGCGTTCCTCCACCTTCCATTTGAGGATGCCCCAAAGATGCTCAATAGGGTTTAGGTCTGGAGACATGCTTGGCCAGGCCATAACCTTTACCCTCAGCTTTTTTAGCAAGCCACTGGTCGTCTTGGAGGTGTGTTTGGGGTCGTTATCATGTTGCAATACCACCCTGCGGCCCAGTTTACGAAGGTTGAGTGCACATGGTCAGCGTCGTACACAGAGGTTGGCTTTGGAAAATAGACGTATGAGTGCTGCCAGCATTGCTGAAGGGCTTGAAGGGGTGGGGGGTCAACCTGTCAGTGCTCAGACCATACGCCGCACTCTGCATCATACTGGTCTGCATGGTTGTCATCCCAGAAGGAAGCCTATTCTAAAGATGATGCACAAGAAACCCCACAAAAAGTTTGCTGAAGACAAACAGACTACGGACATGGATTACTGCAACCATGTCCTGTGGTCTGATGAGACCAAAATACATTTATTTGGTTCAGATGGTGTTAAGAGTGTGGAGCGGCAACCAGGTGAGGAGTACAAAGACAAGTGTGTCTTGCCTAGAGTCAAGCATGGTGGTTGGAGTGTCATGGTCTGGGGCTGCATGAGTGCTGCCAGCACTGGGGATCTACAGTTCATTGAATTCTAACATGTACTGTGACATACTGAAGCAGAGCATGATCCCCTCCCTTCATAAACTGGGCCGCAGGGCAGTACTGCAACATGATAACGACCCCAAACACCCCTCCGAACGACCACTGGCTTGTTAAAGAAGCTGAGGGTAAAGGTTATGGACTGGCCAAGCATGTCTCCAGTCTTAAACCCTATTGAGCATCTTTGGGGCATCCTAAAACGGGAGATGGAGGAGCGCAAGGACTCTAATATCCACCAGCTCCTTGATGTCGTCATGAATGGGTAGAAGAGGGTTCCAGTTGCAACCTGTGAAGCTCTAGTGAACTACATGCCCAAGAGGGTTAAGGCAGTGCTAGAAAATAATGATGGCAAAACAAAATATTGACACTTTGGGCCCAATTTGGACATTTTTTCTTAGGGGTGTACTCACTTTTGTTGCCAGCAGTTTAGACATTAATGGCTGTGTGTCGAGTTATTTTGAGGGGACAGTAAATTTACACTGTTATACAAGCTGTACACTGACTACTTGACATTGTATCAAAGTGTCATTTATTCAGTGTTGTCGCATGGAAAGATATAATGAAATATTTGAAGAAATGTTAGGGGTGTACTCACTTTTGTGAGATACTGTATGGTACTCTGGGGAGGACGTAACCGGATGACGACAGTGACGTGCATGTGACGTCGAAGCCGTGATAGTAAACATCAAAGATGGCTGCGGATATGTTGTGTGAGTTTGAGACTGCTTTGGCCTCGACCCTTAACGATTTGGAAGACGGCACTCAAATATTTCATTAGCAAGTAAGTGGAATGTTCTATTTTGCCGACCGACAACGGCAAACGTTTAATTTAACAGTTTAACAGCTGTTCGCTAAACGAAAGGGGCTTACGTCGCCTTGTGCATCGCTCTGATTGGTTGTAGTGCTATCCAACTGCGTGCAGTGGCATTTGAAATGCATGAGTAGGAGCCCCCCCTTGAGTTGGAAATTACTATTGATCGTGGCCAGACCCTCTATCGTTCAAGATATCAGGGTCTGGATTTCCAGGCTAGTAATATTGTGTATCTGGAATGAATTTTAGATATTTAAGTCCATCTCATGAAAAATGGGAGCAAAAACAAAAGTGTTGCGTTTATATTTTTGTTGAGTGTAGTTTGAGGTTTTTCTGATTTAAGAAAAATCACTGCCAGTTGGTTTGTTGTAATCAGAATAATGATGCTGTCTGTGCAGTAGCCAAAGCCTAGAGGAGAGAGAGAGAGAGAGATACAGTGTGGAGAGTTTCTCTGCAGCTAAAATAATGGGGCTGTCTGCTTGAGGAACTAGCGCGATACTGATCCAGGTCACGGTTATTAGGAGACTTGATGGGAAAACGTTGTCACAGCTGGCTTTCATAGCTCTCTCGCTCTCTCTCTGCCCCGCCACCACTGTATTGTATATTGGGGCGAAAACATGTAGCCGCAGCATTAGCAATCGTAATCGTCTGTAATTGGCCGGTAGTATTATTAACAGAGGAGTCAAAGGAGCTGGATGAATGTTGCGGTTAGTTTTTTAAATTAGCACAGCATGTGTGGTGCTGCTGCCGCGTCTGAAGTAAGTCCTCAGCAAGTCCTCAGCTTTTCCTTTATGCGCGGCTGGCCTGTAGGTGGGCTGCGGAGTCACAAGTCGACAAGAGTTCGGACGAGAGACAAGATCCATTCATTAAGCTATTTAAGAGAGAGAGAAAAAAACTGGTTATGGGGAGTGTTGGATCATGCTCAACCACAATAATACTTTTGGGGGAATCCTGCTCTTGGCAACATGATTTAAGTTTTTTTTCTAATGGGAGACATCTGCTGCTGGGCTGTTAATATGCCAAAGTGCCGGCACGGGCAAGAAAGGAACAAATACATCTTTTGTTCAGTGTGGAAAATAAAAAAAACATCGCTAAAAGACAAAAACAAAATCCCAAATTTTACAATGATAATCCCTGGTGGAGAGTTCCCTAAGAGATTCAAGCTCCTGGCCAATTCCATTTTAATTCTGCAATTTATTTGTTTAAGTTCACTATGGGGGAAAAAAAGCTGCATTGATACAAATGGTGCTAATCAAAAGTGAACAAGGCCAACAAGTAACTGCTGTCGTGCTGAGTGGAGTGTGCCGGTGCAAAAGTGTCATGCCAAACGAACATGTAAAGTCACACCACTATGGGCTTAAAAGGTGGGAGTAATGCTCTGCCAGCACTTGGCACTTGTCTCATATAGTGTCAGCCCCGGGTGTGTGTGAGAAACGTCCAAAATCAACAGGTATTTTAAAAGCATTTGTTAACTCTTTAAGAGAAGGACCATTTTTCAAAAAGAAAAACATCTTGCTGTTGCTAAGGCTCTAGCTCTGGTCTGGATTGTTCTGGTATTTCATTTTTGAATTTTCTTTGGGACTCTGGCAAAGGTATCTTTTAACAGTTATGGCTCCGAGCCTATCATCTGTCTTCCATGCTCCAGCACGGCTGCATCATTTCCATGTGATTCTTGAGGTCTGCAAAAATAACATATTTTTTTTTTGTGTGCTTGTAGGACAGTTTTTGAATGTGTTTGCGGTGGTGTCGTGTCACTGAAACAATCGGGTATCAGTTTCTCTCTGTGCTTGAGTGTGTCTCTTACACATGCTTGCAGCCTGATGTAATGACTGTACAGGTGTATGTTACAGGAAGATTTAGAGTTGAGTTATTAAGTGGCGAGGTCATAAGAAGAAGTAAAGCTCCCACCAGTCATTGTATCCTGCAGTGTTCTCCAAGGACCATTTCTCTTTTCAAATCAAGGCGAGTGTAGCTGACCATGACCATGCTTTTTACTCTATAGTTTATAAGCTCTATAAAGTGCTGTCGTGGTGCTGCCGCCGTGTTTTTTCTGCGTGTGTGTGTTGGCAACAGATGAGAGAGCGCTCGGTGCTTAGCTCCTGAATAGACCATTTCACTGCAAAGCCTCAATCCTTTCGCAGATGTTTGGATGATAAATAGTGAAATTTGGCACTTTTTTTCTTTGCTGAATGGTGATTTATTTTTTATTCATACATGTCAATATCAAAAGAGTATAGAATCGAAAGCATATCTTTGTCAGTTCACTTTCTTTATTCTCCAAGTGATGTGCAAGCATAAATCTAACTTTTTTTTATCACAAAACGTGACGAGACTGTAAAATAGAGTTTCTGATTAGTTAAATGTAATCAATCGTTGAGGGAAAGACAGAAGTGACTGTGGGCTACTAATATGCAACATTACTTAATTGTAGTTCATGTTGTTTAGCTATTAAGTGGAAAAATGGTTTTGGGCTATAGGGTTGAGAGGGAGAGAGGGAGAAGAGAAAGAGAGGAGGATCTTTAATCTGATGGACATTTAGTTTTTAGTAGATGGGAGGGTGAAAGAGAAGGACATGGAGTAAGGGAGAGAGAATTCAAGAGGAGTGAACTCTACTCTACTCTACTCTTACTGAATAAGAAGTTAGTTACCATGCAACATCAGAGCAGGATTCAGCACCTTGACAACTGGCCACTGATTCATCTTTTTGCATAGCTACTGAGCTTTAGAAAAATACTTATTTTAAATATTTTTTTTTACAGATATCTTTTTTTGCAGTAAGTTTATTTCACTTGTGGCCATGGCTTTGGCATCCCAGTGGTGGGTTTTCTCCTTGGTTTTAATTGAAGCGATGGCATGTCTGACATCTGCTGCAAACTACCCGCACAGTTACTATAGAAGGATCTGCTATAGGCCACACTGTTACCATGCCTACAACAACCATGGCTACAACCAAGGCTACCTGGCGGCAGGTAAGTGATCACTTTAACAGCGGAAGTGTAGATGATGCTGTGGGAGCAATGCGTTAATGCCTCCACTAAGACAAACTCTTTGATACACCTATTTGTTCAACTGGGAAAAAATTAATTTTCAAAAAAAATTAATAATTTTTTATACAATACATTTATTTTATTATTTTCGAAAAGGGTAGAACATGCTACCAGAAGAACTTCAAAGTTTATTTCACAAAGGATAATAGACCTTTTGGTTTCTAATACCGTCACCATTTTATATACAGAAAGACAGCACAGTATGTACAAAAATAAGGTATGTGGAATAACCCCCCACAAAGATACACAAGAAAAACTATAACAAACATATTAATACTTATTTGTGGAAGGCAGCTATACATAATGACAGTATTAATTTGATCTTTGATTAGTATTCAGTTAATGAAAAAAAAACTCTCATGATGATAAGTAGCCTACATATTGGTGTGTGCCTCTCTCCACATAGCCAGACAGTGGCCCATTCAGACGGGCTAATCAGCACCACTGATAACGTGTCTGTAGTGCGCCGGTCTGGTCTGGCAATGCCCGGATGACTTTAATCAGAGTAGAGTCCTATGGCTTTTATCAACAGACATTAGAGCACATTGAAAAAACATGAACCATGAATCACTACTAGTGGAGCTTTGTAACAGACCTACACCCTCAACACATTACCATAATAAATATGATTGAATATTCTGTTTCATGTGTTGGCAGGACTGTGGTGATAAAATTCACAAGGTGAAACATGTTTTACATTTATGATTATTATCATTATAATTAATACCGTAATTCTGATAATGCCTGTGATCTCCCTGTGCCAGAATGTCATTCTTGGAGATGTACTGCCTTGGAGTGTCGACAAATGATTTCAATCACCTTTTGGGAAAACGTACCAAACTTGAGTTTTTCCATGAAAAGAGACACAGTGCTGTAGGTGGCTGCGGGCAGAAAGTTAATATGCCTTCTGTAAAAGCCGGCAGCTGCTGCGGCTTTGGCACCGAAGTGTGTGTGTGTGTGTGTGTGTGTGTGTGTGTGTGTGTGTGTGTGTGTGTGTGTGTGTGTGTGTGTGTGTGTGTGCTAGTGTGTCTTCGTGTTCTGGAAGTGGAAACTGGGCTTGAGGCGATTGTACTTGACTGTGTGTGTGTGTGTGTGTGTGCGCGTGCACACTGTATATTGTCGACAGAGGAACAACAACTCCACAGAGCTGCTGGACCCAGTTCATGAAAAACCCCAAACTAAAGGGACGGCCATGCAGCATGAATGGAAAAACGAAAGCAGCGGCTCCTGCCAGCTTTCCCTGGAGCGAGTGGAGCTGAAAGTTTGAACATTTGGCAGCAGGCAGACAGACTAAGAAGAAGAAGAGGAAAGTTTAGAGGCTCTATTCTGCCCCAAAACGCTACATTTAAAGATGTCCTGGGATAATATTATTGGGACGGAGATGGGTTCTTTTATATACAGTCTATGGATCAGGCTGAGGAAATTTATTGGGCATGTTTTTATACTGGAACCAAAAAGCTGGTAGATTTTTAGTCCAATGCTTCGTAGAATGCTGTTGAATTGGGATTTGTGTATGGTATTAATCACTAAGATTTACTATAGTTATTTACAACACTGTGCTCCCTCCGTTATGTACTATAACATTGGGGTGACATGTTTTGGGACTTGTAGAGACTGGATTTATGGGTTAATAATAAGTCATATAGAGGAAAAGAGGGGCCGGCCAGTAACCATGAGGTCGCTGGTTCGATCCCCGGCATTGTCCAGGAGGGTGTAAAGCTAGTGGTGACTGGTATTAGAACTACGCTGCCTACCATCTCTCCCATTGTGTCCTTGAGCAAGGCACTGCTGAAAGACCCCCTTCTGGAGTGTGGTGTCTTGAGAGGGGGATATTGCAAAAAGACAAATTTCAATGTAATGGACACATAATCTAAAGTGTTGCAAAGATACTGATTTCCAACTTCTGTGTTGCCTCCATTCCAAAACAGAATGACACGAACAATTTGGAGGCCGTAATTCTCTCCCCCTATGTTACAGGGACTCTGATGATTCATAATGTTTTCACCACAGGCCACATAAAATGCTAGCTTAAAGCTGCCATAATCCATATATTAACATCAACAACTGATCCAATAAGTATGTGCGATATGTAAAGTGATACGTGTGAGTTGCCTTCAGTTGACTTCAGCTCTATGAAGCATTCCAGCTTTTGGGTCTTCTGAGGGTTTTTTCTGGCTCAAAACTTCACTGTTTTCACTGTTCAAATAAATCTTGTTTCCCTCAGCAGCAGGCCACTGTTTTCAGCAACAACAACAAAAATGTCTACAAACTGACAGTATTCTACCTGCCACGCAGCAACAGACAGACAGACAGACAGACAGACACACACACACATTTACATCTACAGTACTTGCAAGTTGTGTGAGAAACATAAAGGTGACTGTATACATGAACAATGTATTTATTTGTGCACCCGTATCTTAATAAGGGTGCAATAATTTCTGTTTATTTTCTGGAACGGGTTGACTTACACTGTGATAATGTTGAGAACTTATTTATGGGGTTTATTTATACTGAACTGCTTAATGCATTGTTTACGAACACAGAGCCCGAAGACAAAATGTGTGGTCTTTGGAGGGATATTCCTGCTTAGCAAGTATACTAAACATCATACATACAAAACTAATACATCGAAACAATTAAGGTAAAAAGTAAAGTTTCTTTTTTAATGAATTACTACACTACTAGTTCATAAATCCAGCTCCCGGGAATTCCTCTGAATTCTTGACATAGTGTCTTGCTGAAAATAGCTGCCTTCCTCTGGAGTCAGGATTGTACTGAACAACACATTTCTCAGCCAGACATTTGACTTGGCGCTGATGGCTATTCTTTTATGATGTGTTATTGTTATGCAGCAGCCAAAAGACATTTACACTCACATTTCTTATTTTACGTCACTTTTTTCAGTGCTTTCATTCAGCAACGTTTCCAGTAAGTCCACTGGGTTCATTTGATGTAATGTTGAAGCAACCTGGTAGCGTGTCACTGGCACTTAGGTGAGCCCGGGTCAAATTAATGTTCACATTTTTCCCATAGATGATGAGGATGGTGGCAGAAACACACACACACACACACACACACACACACACACACACACACACACACACACACACACACACACACACACACAGTTAACAACGGTCATCATAACAGAGCTGGCCTTTATCATAAATCTGCTCAGATCTCACAGGGGGGTCCGCTGTGGGACCTCAGAAAACAATGTATTAGTCTTCTTTGACCTCTGAAATAGGGGTTGTTAGGAACGGGGTTTGTTTGATTTGAAATATGTGGTCACACACAAACACACAGCAAAGGCAAGTCAAGTTTGGCTAACCACCACTTTGCTCAGATTAAGAACCCTCTTCTTGTATTTGTTTATAATCCCAACGCTCAGGCCGATGTGTGGAATGTGTATGTTTTGCATCCTCTTGATTTAAGTTTCCATATGTCTGCCTACACCCAGGGGACCTAAGACAAGAAGCCAAAGGAATTTAAATTAGATTTTAAATGTTCAGTAGTTGCTACCACATGGGATATTCTTTGTTTGAGTGGCGGCAAAGCACTTGTATAATACTTGCTCTACTCATCCATCATCATCTCCTTTTCTCTTCCTCAGTGTACATCTTTATCCTAAAAAGCTGCATTAAATTCTCCCCTCTGCTTGGCAGCTCACATGGGCTTTAGTCTTCAGAGCAATTTTCTTCTCATAATGAGAGGATTTAGACAAATTGCACTCATTTCTTCCCTGTCTCCCTCCTTCTGAATGCTCCTGTCTCTCTCTCGCTCTCTGTCTCTCTCTCTGTACAGATATTGACGAGTGCCAGGTCCATAATGGAGGCTGCCAGCACCGATGCGTTAACACCAGGGGCTCCTACTACTGCGAATGCCACACGGGCTTCCGGCAGCACGTGGACGGCCGCACCTGTCTCTGTAAGCAAAATGATCGATCAATGTCTCTTTATAAATGTAACCCAAATTCACAACAACATGTTTCAAAGGGCTGTACAACAAGCAAAATAGAAATATCAGACCAACAGAAACACCATATAAACAAAGAAAAAATACTCTATATAAAATATTAAAGGTGCATCCAGCGATTCTGTTGTCAATAATTTTTTTTGGCAAATTCAGCATTTTATCTCCCCACAATCCACCACCTGTCCTTACTGTGAGTGGGCTGAAGAAAAAAATCAAGTGTTGTTACACAGCCTAGGCTCTGTAAACCGGACTGTAAACAAAGGCTAAATAGTGCCAGATGATAAAATGCATGCATATGTACAGTATATGTAAAACTAAACATAAAAAGGATACTCACAGTGACAGTGATTACATATTAACCATAGTGAGGTATTTAGAACAGAAGCTAGTTGATGTGAAAGGCAGATGCAAATGAAATGGGATCCAGCATGAACAAGGAGCCAATGTAGTGATTTCAGCAGAACGGTAGTGAAATGTTTTCATATTTCCTGGTTCTGGGTAATATCCGGGCAGCAGTATTTTTGAACAAGTTATTTTTTTATTATGGTAAGCCAGAGAAAACTGTATTGCAGTAGTCTAATCATGACAAGACAAGCTTTGTGACAGTGATAACATTATACAGGCTGGAAAAACTGTTATTAGTTTAGCACATGGAAATGATACCGCTAACTGTAGTCCTGTCTGATCTTTATTAGCATATAATCACAGAACCCTGTAGTCTGCAAGGGTGCTGAATTGTATGTTAGCAGCACACATCTGTAGCATTACAAGTATAGGGCTTATTAGAAAAACATGATGTGCTAAATGTTTAAATGCATTACGTCAATCTACACAACAACATCATTTGTTGATCTCATCCTTCCGTAAATCTGATGAGAAACAGAGTATGAAATCCAAAGCTTCCTCTTTTTTGTAATATTGTTCCACTTGTTTAGAAAAATTCACATAAACAATGAAACAGTGTTCTGGTAGAGCTTGTTTACTGTCTTCACTGTGAGAATTATATGTTTTGTTTGTTCATTACTTCATTGAAGTTTCAACACATGTGTTTTTTGACAGGGGCAATTAATCATGTAAACCACATTTGAGGTTATGCAGTAGATGACTCCCTTTTTATTCAGACAAAAAGCCCCTATTGTGAGATGATTCAAAAAATGTTGCTGGTAGAGTGACTCTGAGTCCAGTTCTTAAATGCCTTCCGTGGAAATCTTATTGAGCCGTTTACGGGAAATGTCATCATCTCCCATTGACATGTACTGGAGAACAATTGTACCAAGATTGCAACATGCTAGTATCTTCATAATCCATCAATTACATATTACAGTATTACTTTATTTTTAAATATTTCCCATAGTTGTAAGATTGTGAAAAAATGGCCATCACAATTCCCCCAAATCCAAGGTGTTTTATGAAAATACCTATTTTCTTATGACAAATATTTAAAACCCCAAAGATATCAAGTTAATGATCATATAGGACACAGAAAAGAACATTTTTAAATGGAACAATGGAAGATTCACTTGAAAAAGTCTTCACACAATTAATTGATTATGAAAATAGTTGCAAATTGGGTTGCCTCATTTCTCCATAGTCCGCTTTAAAGGCACACAAATGCCACCAAAAAGATTCCCCCTATAAATCAATGACCTGACTTAATGTTTCAGCTCTAGTTTGTACAACATACAATACTTTACTAGCCTGGTGCTACCAGACCATCGTACTTCATTTCATTTGTACAGAAGGTCTGGCAGTGCTGTAATTGGCAAACGTTCACTCATGGAGGCGGGTGTCTGTTAAAGTTTAAAACTATTGGATCTGCCCAGTGCCACTCTGGATTAGCCAACCAATCGCACAACCTTTGGTCGTCACGTGTGTCATGAGCCGGCTTCTGGCAACTGAAACTGGAGCGCGACTTCGACTTCATCGCTCTCAGCCACTCGCTCTGTTCGCTGATTGGACCGGCTGTCGAATCTCCGGCAAAACTGGGAAATGGGCTGTACACCCAGACTGACTACTGAAGGGAAAATAAAATTTGGCCGGAAGTAGGCGGGCGGGCGGAGCCAGGCTAATACTTTACAGTACTGCATTGGTTACACTTAGAATAAAGATCAATATTTTGACTGATCTATTAACGGGTTCAAATTATTCAAAATAATAATATTTTTTACCATGAAACTGCCTTTTTTTCTGTATCAGATAATAGTTCCTTGTTCAAAAAACTGTTTCATTGTCACTTTACATTAAAAATAATGTTAAACTGGGGGAGAAGAATGAATCTTTCAATCTCGTTTTTAAAGCCAACTTAATGGAACAAATGGAAAGTTGAAATAAGCCAAAAACAGCTGATGTTGGCAAAAGATTGTTGACTTTCCGACTGTACAATGTTACGCTCTGTTCTCAAATTCAGCATTATCCTGCAGCCTGCCTCTGTTCAGCAAAAGTTACATGGTCTCACTTTAAAATGCTCCGAAAAATTACAAAACATTGACATTTCCAACAACTTAGCAAACATCCATTCGCTTGGATGAGGAGGATTGTGTGAATAGATTACATTATGAGAAAGTGAGATTGTTTTATTTTTGAAGCATGAAGGAATTCTGAATCAAAATCTAAGAAACTCAAAATGTTTTTTGAGTTAAAGCTCATAGTCGTGTGTTTGCTCTGAGAAATATCATGAGATTGTGACAAAGAGAATGAAAAAATTATTCAACTCAGATCCACTATCTACTGTACACATTGCATATGTACTTACATTCCAAAATGAATTATCATGAGAACATGTAAAAAACTGATTTTAATAGAACATGATCTGTTCATCTGTGATTCTATAGAACGTTTATTGTCAAAATTACTTTTTGTCAAAATCTGAGATTATCTCCTCACAATACGCCATCGGTACAAAGAAATCCTGTGTTAATACACAACCTAGGCTCTGTAAACCAGCATGTGACTAGCTGCGATGGGCCCCCTTTCTTACATACTCGTTTACAGAGCCTAGGCTTTGTATTAACACCAGATTTTCTTTCAGCACGCAAACAGTACGGACAGGTAGCAGATCGTGTGGAGATATTTTCAGATTTTGACAAAGTGATTTTGACAACAAACTTTCTCCAGAACCACTCACTGTACTTTTTAAATCTGGCGTTTTCCACAAAGAGCTGAGAGAGAAAATAGTATAAACCACCTGACACCTTTTTACTGCAGTCAGGAATGTATATACAGCGTACTGACATTTAGAGTGGAAACCATTTTGTGTTTCTTGGCTTCATAAATGGAAGATGTTTCATTGTCTTGTGGAGAAGATCGCTGCAGTGAAGCCGGGACTCCACTGTCCCTGAGCGGGTCTAGTGTGACAGCTGTGTGTGAAGAAATGACTGATTGCACTAATAATCATAGTCAGAGCACATCTGGACCGACTCACAGGTGAAGCTTATCTGCAAGGCCGCTGAGTATCCATAGTCTGCTTCCAGCTGGGTCAAGATTTGTAGAGGAAAAGCTTGCAAAATGTGTGTATGTTAACCAAGAGATCGATTCAGCTTTCACTATGCGGTTACATGCAAACCAGATAACAGTCAACACATACCAATCAGCCTGCTATAGTTATGGTGAAAGAATAATCCCAATTCAATCCAACTTTATTTATAAAGAAAATTTAAAAACAATACAGTTGAGCCAAATTGCTACAAAAATGGTCACAATTACAGAGACACTTAATATTATATAAAAAATTAAATAAATTAAAAATAATTAAAAACACAGGGACTGATATACGCAGAAAGAAACAATAAACCAAACAAATGGCAAATAAACCTCTGAAACATACTAAGAGCCTTTGTGTAAAAAAATTGCCTTAAGACGTGATTTAAAAACAGGCAGCAAGGGGGCTACAGCTGAAAAAGAATGTACAGAAGTGCCTCCAATCAATTGAATCTGCACTCTGTTGGTTTTTTCCCCCGCTTCTGATCTGCCAGCAGAGGTCAGATGTATTCCACTCACTTAACGTGTGGCTGAATAATATTTGAGCTGGAACACAACTCTTGCGGCTGCATGTGTACTAGTGATGGATGGGTCTCTTGACTCTTTGAAAAACACTCCGCACTGTTCGGCCTTTTTACCTGTTGTTCTACTGTGAAGGGTTCGGGGCCGGGTCGTTCGTCTGCTGCTGCCTGCTACACGTAATGTAGAAATGCAGACAGTGGGAAGATGATTGAGTTGCCCTCATCAGCATATAAGAGAGAGTTGTCCTGCTCGCTGCCATTCAAAATTCCTCTGTGATTTTTGGCCCTGTTATGGTGATGGATCTCTCGTGGCTTTCGCAGAGAATAGTAATTTTTGAGGTATTTCACTGAGGAATGCCAGTACAGCCGGTCACGACCTCGCTGAGAAATATTCCTATGGATGGGACTCAAAAAGTCAGAAAGAGTTAGCATAATATGCAGTTTGTATTAGGGCTGAACAATATATTGTTATCCGGATATCAACATTCGAGGTATATGTATCGCAAAAGACAGCTTGAACTTTAATAAATGTGCCATGCATTTTACGCTCTGCATGTCAATATATTTGGCCATACAGTTTTAGCCTACCTAGGAAATGTTATAAACTGAGGCATGAAGATGTTTTTGCTTAAAGATGCTACGAGGAACTTTTTAATATTTTTGAAACACTAATTTTCATCTGATGATATTAAATTACATGTAACAGCAAATGAGACCATCAGTGCAAAAAATGCTATTTTTATATAGCCTTTCTGTATGCCTTTGTCATGGGTATGTCACCCAGGAACAGCTGGCTTAGTAAAAACACTACCGCTTTCGTCCAAAGGGGATGAAAGAATTAACACAAAGTGAAAGTTCCTCGGTTACCTTTAAGTGATCAATAAATAATAAACAATAAAACCATGTTGTTGGAATGGAAATAATGCTTTTCAATGGTTTTTTGTCAGTGTCTGCATAGGCTGTATACCTACTTACTGGAGTGAATGTTGGTAGTGGACTCAAGGCAGAAAGACATTAATATTGTATATTCATTTAGCCATCGCAATGTTCAACAATGTTGTCATATATCGCATGCTTTCCTGGTATCCTTCAGCCCTAGTTTAGATGTATGGACTTTGATTTGTTCCTGCAAAGACACTGGATTTTCTCATTTCCTGTGACCACCTCCTCCTCTCTCTGTCCCTACATTACATTTCTCTCCAGCTCTAGTCATTTCATGTTTTTTTCTCTCTCTCCGTTTATAGCCGTCCATTCCTGTGCCATCAGCAACGGCGGATGTGAGCAGTTCTGTGTGCAGCAGTCGGTGGCTCATTTCCGCTGTCGCTGCAAGCCAAATTACGTGCTAGAAGAGGACGGGAAGCATTGTAAACGTGAGTGTGCCCAAACTCTTATGTAAGGCAACACTAAAATACACACACCAACACCAACCTACAACGGCACAAGGCAGGATCATAAAATGGATGAGTGACTTAAATAGTGCCAATATAGCTGAGAATTTTGGAAGGTTGTGATCTTGTAATTCAGAAACCTTTGAGTAGAAACCTTGAAAACACATTTCCTGCATCCGCTGTGAGTTGTAATTATCTGACAGGATGTGTGTGTGCTAGAGCAGGATTAACTGTATGGGACGAGACATTCAATTGGATTAAAACAGCAGTTCCTATAGGTAAAATATATATATTTTGAGCTATATAATGTACAGTTCCACTTAATGTTTTTTTTTCTCAGTGTTTTTTAGTCTCTCCAACCTCCTAAGGTCACCCGCTTATAAGTACAGTTATACGGGCCCGGGAGATTATACATTTATGCATTTTAAATTACAGTCTTTTCAGATGCTTTTACTTTGCCTTAGAGGAAGATTTTCACAGCCAACAATTACAGAGTTGAAGGTTCTCGTCCCCCAGATGTCGGTACAGGCTTACACAAGTCAAACACACACGCGCGCGCACACACACACACACACACGCTTAACTGGTGACCGTGTGTACTTTGATGACTGTGCGTGTTTCTGTGTTGAAGTGCTGGACCCCTGTGCTGAACAGAACGGAGGCTGTATGCATGACTGTCGGGTGGACGGCGGCCGAGCTCACTGCGACTGTAGAGCCGGTTTCATACTGGCTGAAGATGGGAAGACATGTGAAGGTGAATTGGACCACAAACAGTTACAGTGGCTCATTGATTATTGCAGTAGCTCAAGGTTAAAGGAATAGTTCAACATTTCTCATTTTTAGCCCAACAAGCACAAAGGAGCATTAAGTGATGTTGTAAAGTTTATCTTTTGACCTGCTCCCCTTGACTTCCAATGTATGAGCTAAGCTAACCTGGATGAGCGACCTATACGCATTTGTATATCAAAAATGCCCGCACAGTTACGGGAACGGTTTCTGTCGCCTTTTCTTGAGCCAGAGAGCAAGGCAAAAAGTGTTGAACTATTCCTTTAATAGACTGTTAAGTGTAAATACATAATAAAGCATTGCGTAAAAAAAACAGGTTTATTGTAACGGTCGGGTCTGGAGGACACAGGCGTGGAGACAGTATCAATAAAAAAAAGAAGATTTATTTTAGAGGAAACCAGCAGGGCCGTGATCCGGGGAGGGAAACTGGCAGGCATAGGGGTCCAGGGAGAGAGCAACGGGGCAAGTCCAGGGGGCTGAATGGGAGCAGGCTAGAGCAGGCAGGCGGGGGGGTCCGGGGAGTGGTGCTGGTGGGCGAGGGCTGGAGCAGGGTGCTGGAGTCAGGCCGGGGGAACTGTGGCAGAAAAAACAGGAGTTAACCAAGAAAAAAGTGCAAAAAAGCAGAGCTGCAAACAGGTGAGCAAGAGAGAGAACTGACTGTGTGGAACAGAAGCTACGATCTGGCAGAGTCTGGAAGGTAGGGCCGGGTATATGAAGAGCAGTTGATTGCTGATTGATGGCAGCTGTGAATGCTGGGGATAGACTCCAGCACACCTGAATCCAACCCTGCAATTAGAACAGCACACAGAAACAACAACACCACCAGGCCTAGAGGCCCAAGCGGGATCATGACATTTATAAGTTTCACAAATTGAGAAGCTGGTCTGTTTTCTTTGTGTACTATGCACTCATAACCCTCACCAGATCAACCCAGATGTCACTGAATTGTAGATGTTTACAATTCATTCAAAGCATTTGGAAGATTGGAAACGGCAGAGACATTGACATTTGACCATCTACATTTCCATGCCAATTGAGATAATGTGATAAAACTGTTCTGATTAAAACATGCATAGCTTTTAAGAAAATGGAAAAGTGTATATTCAGAAATGAAAAGAGTATGTAGCCAATGTTTCCATTGTTAGTACCAACGCTGAGATAAAATATGCTGTTAAAATGCAGACATGGATTGGATTTAGGTAGAAAGAGATATTGAGACAATGGTGGATGGTACTGAACCTCTGTGAAGCAGATGTGTTCCTACATGTATTCATTGTTTTGTTTTTTTCAACACATTTTTTTGTCACAGATATTGACGAGTGTGAGACAGAAGACGGTAACTGCGCCCATGGCTGTCACAACACACTCGGCTCCTACGCGTGTGTGTGCAACACCGCCTACGAGCTGGGATCTGACGGAAAACAGTGTTACAGTCAGTTTGAACCCTCTTTGTATTATTTCATGCATATAAAACCTATACGTAGTTGATGTAAATTATTTAGAGGTGCTACAAGGAACTTTTAAATATTTCTGAAACAGTCTAATTTTTCCTCTGATGATCATAAATGACATGTAATAGCAAACTAGACAATCAGTGCAGAGAATGCTATTCTTTTGTTATAGTTTTTCTGAATGCCTTTGTCATGGGTACGCTCAAGGAACAACAGCTTGTGTAGTAAAAACACTACCGCTTTTGTCCAAAGGGGGTGCAAGAATTACCACAAACTGAAAGTTCCTCATAGCACCTTTTAAGTAGTAAACACACATATTTGTTTACTTTTAAAAAGGAATCGAAATGGAGATTGTGAACAGCTGCGAGAGCAACAACGGTGGCTGCTCGCATCACTGCCAACACTCCACCAACGGGCCGGTTTGCTCCTGTAACAATGGTTACAACCTGGATGAGGACCTTAAAACCTGTGCCGGTAAGAGGCTGCCATGCACTTTGATTGACTTAAGACATGCTCACAATAAGTTATGCCCCCACGGTTATTTTTATCGGCCCTCCCCAAGAAATAAACACCACATGAGATAATTACGTATACTTTAATAAACGTCACACATTTATTTTTGAAAATACACATTTTTGGCACAATCCTAACTATGAAAAGTTAATGAGGAGGATATTACTGAGCAGTGTGTGACTCCCCCTTAAAATGTACTTTTACTATAAATAGAAATAAAATTGAAAAATTATTATTATTTTTTTTTTTTTTATGATGTTATTACTGCAGTTCTACCGGCGTAGTTTATCACCTTTATACACTAAAATAAAAAAGAGAAAAAGAGGAATCTACGGTGCCCAATAGCATTATATTTTGTCTTTCTTTTGGGACTTTGGGGGTTCGGTATATGACTGTAATCTTTGATGCCAAGATTTTTCTGTCAGGGGGAATGGGAGATAATGTTGTTGAATTTACGGCCTTCCAATACAAGAGTAGAGTTTAAGTCCAGTGCTGTGCGCCTTCAGTTGTAACTCTGACGTTAATTGGCTGTTAAAACCTCTACAATTTACACTATCTCATAAAAAGAATTGGTCAGTGAGGAGCCAGGGGAAGTGTATTCATAACATGTGTGTTTGCTGCTTGTTGTGTTTGGCAGACGTGGATGAGTGTGTAGAGCAGAGCTCCTGTTGTGAGCAGGACTGCACCAACTATCCAGGAGGCTACGAATGCTACTGCTCAGTGGGATACAGACTCAACTCAGATGGGTGTAGCTGTGATGGTATGTTAACCCTTTGGTCAAAATGTGGATTGCATCAGTGGTGGACAAAGTACTAACTCAGTATAGATATTCATAGTTAAAATTTACTCAACTACAAGTGAAAGTTGCCCAGTCAAATTTTAACTCAAGTTAAAGTATCAGAGTATTTGATTTTAAAAATACCTCATAAGTATAAAGTGTACATTCTTGATAGATATAGTCAAAGGATTTATGTAGGACTCATTTTCCAACAAGATCAAATTGAGAAGTGAGTTACACATAGTGGGTGACGTACAGTATTTCGGCATTCACTTGAAAATCAGCTGATATTGTTTGCCTTATGTAAGGAACATAGTGTGTGGCCAATTGCATTTTAGAAAATGTTAAGTTCAACAATTGTTCAAAAGTACAATTTTCTTCTTTGAAATGCAATGAAATTAAAGTCAAAAGTTTCCAAAAAAGCAGACACCTAAATTCAGTACTCAAGTAAATTCACACTATTACTGTCCACCAGTGGATTGCACTCACACTTATATGAGGATAAGTATTTTCTTCTGTTGAATTTGGATGTGTTCCAGTTTGCCTCTGAAGATGTCAACACAAACACGCACACAGAGTTGTCTTTGTTTTAAGTTTTAAACATGTAAAGCGAGAGAGCTATTTCGGGGGTTAAATTGCTTTGGCTTTTCTCAACTTTGTTCTTCCTCTCGATTGTAGCAAAAGTATTTAAGTCTGGTGTGGTGTTTGTTGTCTGTGTTGTTCAGACGTAGACGAGTGTCTGGCTACTAACGGCGGTTGCGATCACACGTGCCAGAACAGCGCGGGCTCCTTCCAGTGCTTCTGCCGCCGGGGTTTCCGTCTGGACGAAGACCGACAGTCCTGCATCCGTGAGTACCAGCAATCAGGCTTAAAGACAGAGTGTGGGCGAGTGGGGACAGCTCCAGAAAACATGCCAACGGAAAAATAAGCTGGCAAACTGTGGTGGTTGTACTAGAAAAAAACACACACACATATACTGAGTTACTTGAAGTATACAGTATACAGTTAGATGCTGAATAATAGGCCTTTTGTCATAGTAGGAAAGGCACAGCCAGGTGTTACTAATAACATTGAAGATGGCTCAGTTTTATTCAAGTGACCCGGTAAGCCATGCAGTAGGGAAGCCAGAATACATACTGGAACACCACACCACCCTGCAACAAATAGTCCGCAGTGAAAAAGCTACAGGAGCACTAACAGATTAAAGCTGGTTTATGGAGCACTGGAAAATAAAGTTTGATGAGTTTTGTGGAGAAAATGTATCGAACATGCTTATAATAGTCTCCATTTGAGAATCGTTCTTTCATCTTGTATACTGGACAGTTAAACCAACATGGGTTTCTGGCGATATTTTCAGTTGTTGAACCAGATTACCGACTAAAAGTATCATTATGTTGGGGGCCCTCGTGCTGTAGTGGTAGAGTGCCCGCCCTTGGATGCTCAGTCCTTAGCAGACCACGGGACCAAAACATCTTAGAAAAGCATAAAAATGCCCCCCCCCCCCCATCCCACCAACAAAAAAGTAAACAAACATGGTCAAGTCAAGCTAAGAAGACGTTAAACAATTTCCCCATAAATATGCTATCATACTTGACAAAATATTTTTTTTTGGACTGGTCATCCCCCCAAAATGTTTTTTAATTCACCTTTTTTTTTAAAATGTCAATACAGTTTAAGACAGACCA